>VMDR010003050.1:0-78797 GCA_007922815.1 Macrotus californicus | reverse complement strand
TTGGTTATCTGAAAAATATTAATTCACTGAGTTATACAGATCTTCTAAATGCTAACAGATTTCATTATACCATATAAAAAAATCACACTTGTTAATATCACCCCTGAATTCATCAGAAAAGTCTTTTAAGTATTGAGAAACTGTCAAGCTCACAGTGGTGGATACAAGTTTCCCAAATTCCAATTTCCACTTGAGAGCCTGAATTTCATCATTGGCAACAAATACTGTCAGTTGTTTTCCTGAAATGATAGGCTTCCTTGGTTCATTCTTGAGAAAATGTTGACAAAATACTTAGTGTCTGAATAACGGTAGTTTGTCTGTCAGTCATTCCCTCAACTAGAATAGTGTTCCATCAAAACGGCGGCCAGTTCAGGTCCCAGCTTAAGCAATTGTGCCACGTGTCTGGAGACAACCTTGCACTTCGGCACGGGACAGAATGCTGTATGGGTGTGTCTCAGAACAGCAAACAGATGTGCGCTTGAGGACTGAGATTTAGTGAAACAATTTTTATTGCTTCATTAGGATATTCTTAAGTGACACTGATTTTTTTACCTGTGAGCAGAAGGCAGTGAAGAAGGCAAAGCAGGTAAAACGCTTTACCTAAGTGCCACGTGTGCATCTTCAATGCAAATGGCGACAGAGAGAGACAAGGTGAGCAGTGTCTTGGCATTGTGAGAGTAGTTTTGACCTCTAGCTCCCTTAGGGCCATGGACCACACAAGTAGAGACTCACTGGGCTAGATGGAGAAACGCAGGAGGTCACAAGCCAGCTCAGGGGCCTGTGACAGCACTGCCTGGGGCACTGGCCCACCCAACCCGAAACCCATCCTGAGTACCTTCTGCATGGCTAACTCCTCTGCTGCGTTCTCAGGCCTCCCTGTTGCTTCCTCCCACCCAGCACCTGGTTTTGGCTTAACCCCTGGGTGTTGACATCTGGACCTTGGAAATACTGGAAGGTTGTAGGTGGAGCCCAGAGGTTTAACTTCTGGGGGGCTTTGGGGAGATGTCTCACGCTGCCCCCAGGAGTGCGGGACACCGCTGTGGGAAAGCAGGGTGCTGTGGGTTGGTGGATGTTCAGAGGCACGCGAGTCTGTGCTCTGGGAAGAAGCAGGCTGAAGCAGGGCCCTGGGGTGAGGCAGGCTCATTGGGAGCCCTGGTCCCACTGGTGCATCTCCGGGACAAGTGACCTCAAGGGAGGGTATGTTCCCCCTCCTCTTCACAAACAGGAGGACACTGACGTCCAACCTAGGCGAGGCTGACCAAAGTCTCCCCAGACCTTTAGGGGTAGTGTTTCAGTTAGGATGGTGAGTTCTGGGGGCAGACAGCCTGGATTTGAATACTGGTTCTTATCCCTTATAAGTTGAGTGACCTTGGGCAAAGGACTTTTCTAAAAACAGAGATAGAAAGTTTACCTATCTTGCGGCATTATCATAAGGCTCTACAGAAGGTTCTTGTCGTAGAGGCTGTGATGTAGCAAGTGTTTAACAAATGACAGCTATTATTATTATTATTCTGGAAGTGTGAGATGTACAGCCCCTAGAAGGAGGATAAATGAATTGAGGGGTTTTATGTTCCTCCCACAACCAATCCCACAGAGAGGATCCTGGGAAAAAGTTGAAGAACCTATCAGATTTCTTGGGCACTGAGTAAAGACTATACCATCCCCTATCAGAAGTGTTTCCACCCTTATTAGGAAGGACCTCTTTAGACATAAACATTTGGATTATTAACAAAGTACTGTGAAAAGATGTAGTCTTATTGAAACCGGAAAAGTCGACATTCGTGCTGCCTGTCACTACCAGAACCAGTCAGCAGAGACAAGGACTGAATCTTTATGAGCACTTTAATCAGACGCCTGCGATCTGAGAAGTTGGTGGGCTAAGCACCCTCCAAAACCATTTTAACCTCCTATCTCAAGCAGACCTTTTTTATAGGGAGAAGGAAAGGGAAAGGGTTTGGAAAAAGGTTAATCAAGTAAGAGGTGCAGTCTAGTGGCAATTTTCCTAGTATTTCTTTGTCTGCTGACCAACAGTTCTTTACGTGAGTCATGGACGCTCCCTCCCTGGAACACACTGGCTCAAATACCATCTCCATCACTTGCAGACCCCCCGGGGCACAAAGGCTGAATTGCTTGACGACCTCCTGGAGTCACATGAGAAGTTCACGCATCCTAGTTCCTCAGTAACAGCTTTCCACATGCATTAATCACTAGTGCCTATCAACTACGCCTGCAGCTAAAATCTTTAACTCTTGAGCTCCCCTGTCTTTATTAGATGAAGACTCAGAGGGTGTGAGGTCTCACCCACAATTCTAGGCCCAGAGTCCATTGATCTCCTCAATTCTTAGGACCTTCACTTCCATTCTGCTCCAAAAACTGACCTTTAATGGCTAGACCAGGAGCCTTGTCAACTACCCAGAACTCTGCATACGAATTGGACAATGTCAAGATCCACTCATTGTACACAGCTCCCTGTTCTTATAACTCTATTGCTCATGTATCCCCAATTTCCCTGGGACATCTTCGATATGCCCAGAATCTGCATATCGCTATTTATGAGTGCCTATCTGGTTTTACTTATTCCCTACCTAGCCTAGAGCCCACGGTGCTGCAGCTTCTGTTATACTGACCATTACCCTCAATCTGCTGCCTCGCACTGAACCTACAAAACCCAAACCTGAGATCAATCCGATCACGAATCTTTGACGAGGCTTTGGATCCTATTCCTCCCACCCTCTAAGGAACGTGGCCCCTTCAGTCATGTTCCTAGACTTTCACTTCTACTCGCTATTTCTTCCCGACACGTATATGTTGTTAAATATCTCCCAGGATTCCAAGTTACTTCACTAGCATCTTATTCTTCAAAAGTAGTTTACGACAGTTCTCTCTATTAACCTCACCGTCCTCCCCCCTCAACCTCAAGCAATCAGGCCCATCCCTGTTATCTTACCCAAACTGCTTTTGCTAAGATGATCAATGCTTTTCATATTGCCAAATCCCAGGAATCCTTTTTAGTTCTTACATTTTGTGATTTCCCCATGTCACCTGAAACTGTTGGCCACTCCCTCCTCTAAACTCACCTCGCCTTTTAAATACCAGCGTTGCCCAGGGCTGCATCCTTGCCCTCTTCTCTCTCTCTCTCTCTCTAGATCCTTCCAGTGTGACTTCATTTGGACATAAGGCTTCAACCACTCATGGGAGTCACAAAGTGATAACACCTAGCTTAGATGTCTCTGCTGAGTGGAGACCCCCTATGCACACTGGTCAAGAAGGTAGACTATGAATTCAGACAAATCGTCACTCCAAATTCTGTCTCTGCACTTACCACCTATCTGACCATGAGCAGTTATTCATTTAAAACCTCAGTCTCCTCAGCTATAGAATGGCAGTGATCACATCACTGGTATCTATCTCTAGAGTTTGTTTGAGGATTAAATGAGATAATGCATACAGAAGCACGTAGTTGACACTCAATAATGTTACTTATAGTTGTTATTACAGAAATTTCTACCTAAAACTCCAAATGCAACTCAAACGTCACATATTTTAAAACGTCACCTTAATGTCTTCATGTTCCCCCTTTACCACAGTAATAATCATAATATCTCTCAAGAATTGTCATAACTAGTCTGTAAGTTAAATATCAGTGACCCCACTTCACTATGTAAGGAAACGGAGACCTAGAGAAGTTAACCAACACACTCTGCTGGAAATGGCAGGAACGCTACAGTCACGATTCGAACCCTGGTCCCTCTGCCTAGCACTGGTATACGACTTCTGCCCTTAGTCCTGGGCCAAAACCCAGGGCATTTATTTTGGACTTCTTCAGCCTCACTCAGCTAATGCTGTGCTAGGGAACTGGTTCTCCTGGGAAAAAGAAAAAAATACTTCCTGATGCGTAGTATCTGCCGGGTAAAGCTATCAAGGGGACATCATGGGACACTGGCTGGGACAGATGGGCAGAGCTGCTCGAGAGCCTGAACAAGCCGCCTCAGCGCACCCCAGGGCCCAGATCCCGTCAACTTGGGTCTAGACATCAAGACTGAAGGCAATCTGCCAAAAACAACTTAGTCAACACCAAATTGGTGAAAACGACGCATGAACGCAATCGAGTAGAAAGGGAATACCGTTTCACGGTAGGTTGCAATAGTTTTCCCTTTCTCTTTGGCTTTTTTCCTCCATTTGCCCCTCTCTTAGCTAACTTCATTTTGGCCAATCATTCCCAGGATGTCCAACCACAGGCTGTTGGTCGCCAGGATTTCACTTCTCAGCCTCCACTCCCCGTGGCCTCCGCTCTCCCTGCGCCGGCCCCTCCACGCACCCTCACGGGGGCCGTGTCTCCTCGCCTGCGGGCCCCTGCACGGGCAGTGCCCCCGGCCCACAACCTCTACCCCTCTTCGCTGAGCTGACTCGGAACTAAATGCCAAGCAGTGGGAGTTCGGTTGGAGTGCTGCGTGTGTGCAATGACTGGCAGACTCAGACAGATTACGCTAGTTTTCAAAGCGTACGTGGGATGACCCTATTTCAGGAGGGAAAAATGCACACAGACACAGAAAAGGACCTGGGAAGTTAGTCTCTAGGGAAGTTAGCAGTGATTTTCTAAATAGGGGGTGGGATTATGTGAGGGTTTTTTGGTTGTTTTTTTTTTTTGTCTATAGTATCTGTTATAAGCATGCATTGCTTTTGGGACAAGAAAACCTATTTTCATAAGATACTTTTATTGTTAATGTCTTTATATTCCAATTGTTAATTATTATAAGCAATTTTGGGCAAGGATCACTGGCTGACTATTCACTGGAGAGACAAGGAAACCCTGGAAAATAATGAAAAATGGATGATTTCTAAGAACAGACAAATCATCATAGGGAGTACAAAAATGACCAGAACTGAAGAAATCAGACATCACAGAGATTAACTTTGAACTAAAGTGTGATTTCAGTGAGATTCTTAGTTTGACAAAACTGTATGTGGCCAAATTCTATTTAACTCTACCTCCTTGAGATCTCATGTGACTCTTCAAATTTTCCCTTTTCTATCCCCTTTGTTCCCAGGTGGGAAAACAATCAAATTGCTCAGGACGCACAGCCCCTTTATGATCTGAGCTCTACCTAGTTCTTGGCATTTCTGGCCACACGTTCCCGTCAACGTCCCCCACCCCATCCCCCAAATCACAGGCTGGCCAGCCAGGGGCTCGCTGCTCCAGAAATGCAAACTCCACGTCCCTGAGCACGTCACATAGTTTCAGTTCTCTGGGCCTTCACATATGCTGTGTTCTCTGAAATGCCTTTAAAACACACGTGTGTGCACACACACAGAGACAGTGAGGTCACACCAAGTGTTAACATTAATCCCATCTGCGTTATGGACATGACTGTGTCCTCTTAACCTTGGCATTCAAAGTGCCGCTAGCACTCTGGCAATCAGTGTGGTCTGCACACCAACAGCATTGCTCTCGGTTGGCAGCCTGTTGGACGGGCACACTTTCAGACCCCTAGCGTCTTTGCCGCTCCTCAGCATTCGGTTCAGGCCTCGGCCACAGGGGATTGCTCGGAAGAGACTAAATGTCAAACAATGGGAATTAGGTTGGAATAGTGGTCACTACCTACTGAATCGGAAACTCTGAGGACGGGCCCCAGGGAGAGCATTTAAAAAGCCTGCCAGGTGACTTCTGCACCTAACATTTGAGACACGCTTCTCTAGGCACTTGTTAATGTTGGCTCAATAAACTGACAAATGATTAAAAATTTGGATGCTCCATTTATATATTTTTCAAAGCCACCTTCATCCCAAGCTTTTGTTTTTGTGTCAGTCCGGACACATGTATATGTAGATACATAAAAAAACCAATGTCCAATCTTATCAAAATGCCCAGTGAAATCTTAATTATTTGATCACCACAGGACATTAAGCTTCTTCCTCAAAAAAGAAGTAATTAAGACAGGACCTCACTTACTACTAGTCAGTTGTTTAGTAGCTGAATTTGTATTACAGCTCAGAGTTTTGGTTGGAGGAACAGAGAAGCCCTAGGAAGTTAGGCCACGTTTCGCCGAGGACCACGCAGCAACTTCACGGGAGGCCACGTTCAGACGGGGCAGCCTCAGAACCTCCACCCGGGGCTGAGCCCCCCGAGTCACAGTTCGGCTCTACCTGCAGGCATATCACCATCCCTGACTCGGTGCAGAGACCTTGGAGGCTCACAGCAAGCACTTCATTTTGTGGGCAGGCCATTAAATAGGCAAATGTCTCTGCCCTCTGTCTGGCCATTACCTAAAGGACGTTTCCACCCGGCCAGCGGTGATTTGTTGGTGTTGGGATACAGACAGCCTTTTTACGTCTCCCTCTGTAGCGGCTGAAACCTTGGCTCGCGCCCAGCTGCCCCACTTGGGTTTTGTTCAGGAAAGATTTCTTCCAGCTGCTTTGTTTGTTCCACGATTACATGTATATGAGCTTCCAGAATGGACAAGGTCATAAGTCAAACGAAAGGCTTCAGTTCCCCGTTCGCCTAAAGAGAGAAAATTTGAAACCAAGAAAACAACAAAACACGGCGACACGGAGGGCCGAGGGCCACTGGGGACGGATAGTGTCCCTACTGAAAGGTCGGCAAGTGCCACGACATGGCAGGGAAACAGACACTGCAGGGTAACAGACACTCACAGTGTCTGTGTGTCCCACCCATGGTCACATGCGCAAAGGGATTCAGCATTTACAAGCTGAAAGAAACAAAAACATACTGTATTTAAAAATAAACAGAAACTTGCAAGTCCGTGTTCACAGCATCATTATTCATAACAGTCAAAAGATGCACGCGGCCCCAAGTCCCTCAACAAATGAATGGATAAACACAACGCAGTGTGCCCACACAACGGAACATTCCTCCGCCTCCAAAGGAAGGGAATCCCGCATCTGTGTAGATGAACCCTGAGAATATTACGCTAAGTGAAATAAGCCAGTTACAAAAGGTAACTACTGTAGGGCTTGACTTCTATGAATTACCAGGAGGAGTCTCATTCATAGAAAACGGTGACTGCCAGGGCCTGGTGGGAGGGGAGAACAGAAATTCTTCAATGGATGTAGACTTCCAGTTTTGCAAGACAAAGAAGTTTTAAAGACCAGTTACACAGGAATACGAACACCGTTGACATCACTGCCCTATACACTTAAAAGTGGTTAAGATGGTTAAAAAATAAACCAAAATAACCACATAAACAGGGCTCCTGTTTTCAGGATCAAAAGAATGGATCTAAAAATGAAATGTGGGCATCCTGGATTCTGGCCCCCAGGTACGTCATGAGCCTGGGGCTCAGGACAAAGAGATGCGGGTCTACAGGGAAAATGCAGGTGTGAAAGGAACAGGAGTGGAGAGTCATCTGTTCCTCATGACTCTGAGGCAAGAGTTACCAAAGAAGATGCAGATACAGACCCACAGGTCATAGGGCATGAGAGGAACATGACCTTTAGCATAAAAATGGAGAATTTGATAAAAAGGAAAAAACATCAAACGCCAAAACACCCTGGAAATTTAAGAAGCAAAAATCCGAGGATTCGTGAAACTCAAAACTCACACTGGAAAATGTTTAAAAGTCGATAGCCCTAACATCACCATGAGCTTCAAACACATCACCATGTTTATCTCTTATCATTAAGACACACAGCGTTGTAGCACGAGTGGGACGACTGGCACATGTGAGGAAGATCAAACACGACTGCACCTTCAGAGGACTCGCATGAGCAGTGAGGATGCTCTTATCTGAAGCAATCTGGACCAACACTCAATCAGCTAGTTTTCCAAAGTCTGCAGAAATGGGGAAACACTAAAAAAAAAAAAAGGATACACACAGCTGTGGGGGCCGTGGTGTCCCATCCAATCCCGGGGCTGAAAGTGTCACCTGCTGAGAGTTCACAGCTGAGAACCCTGCTCAAGGTGATGTGCCCCCCGCTCCGCCCCCAGGGAAGCCCATACCCAATGCAAGGGGACAAGCACCAACTGCCCCTGTCGGCTGCCTCTCCCAACGGGGGTCCGTCGGCAACGACAGGCCCCAGCATAGTGGCCGAGGCCTGGGCTTCGGTTCTCCCTGTTTGTCCTGCTTCCTCCACACCCGTATGGCCTGGTTCTGAGAGCTCCCAGTCTGCCTACCGGGGCCCAACCTAAGATGCTCCCATAACTTCAATGTTTCATGTTAAATTTCAAGTATAAACACGCAGGCATCCCCTGAGATGGCGCCCTGTGTCAGTGCCTCCACCTTTGAGCAGCGGCCTGTGGATGAGCGCAAACTGCACCTAAAATGCACTCCCGACCATCTTTTCTTTTGGTTTCCGGAAAGCAGGAGAACTTTAGAACTCAAGGACCACCGGAAAACAGCCTGCACGTGGCACCCTTCTACATTTTTTACCCCTCCTCCCAATCTTTGACAGTTGTCTCACCTACAGCTAATGCAACAGATTAAAAATGCTAACATTGTGATAAAATGCTAAGAGCATCATAACATTTACCATGATAGCCATTTTTAATGCACAGTTCAGCCACAGTAAGTGTATTTCCATCGTGTCACCGCCATCCGTCCCCAGAATGCTTCTCACCTCACCCAGCTGGACTCCGTGTCCACTCAACGACAGTTAACCCCGTCCCTCCACCCCTGGCAACCACTGTTCTACTTTCTGTCTCTAGGAAAATATCTCAGGTTTTTAAAGGAATTTAGTGACTAATCTTTATCAAGTTTTTCCAATGCCTTCAAAACTTAATCTTTACATTCTGTTAGCCTAATTACATAATTATTGTACAATAACAAGTTCAACGGACATAAACAGGTTTGAGGACAAACACCATAAACAGGTGTGTGAGCAAGTGCACCTGAGTTAGTTGGAGAAGTGCCTGCGTGCCCCAGAGAGAAACCCCCAATCACAAGCATCCCCCACGCTGTGGCATCCACCCAATGGCTCTGCACAGGGCCTGGAAGCTTCCTTTAAGCTGGAGAGCTGGTTAAGAGAGCTTCTTCTACTATACAGAAAGAGATATTGCTAGTATTTATTGAGCATCTACTATGTGCCAGGCACTGTACTAAGCACATAGCTTGTACCATGTCACTTAATCTCTGTGACCCATGAGGCAACTATTATTGTCTTCGTCTTACGTACAGGAAACTGAGGCACAGAGAGGCACTGAAGCAAATGATCCAAAGTCGCATCACTCAGGAGAAGTGGCAGGGTTCAGATTTCCAAGCCGGTGTGCACCCAAAGCCCGTCTGCCTCCACCTGCCATGCTGGCTTGTCGAATCAACGTTAAATAGAAGGTGTGAGGAGAGCGAAAGCATAGCCGCGATCCTTTGTTTTCTACCAGCATCATCCAAAATGACAAAATATGTCACGTCTAGTTTTTAAGAAAGACTATAATTTAACAAACAAGGGATGCACTTAAATCCTCACCAGAAAGGAGTGTGGGTAGTTTAATCTGCAATTATTATTTGTTTACATAGGAATGATTTCAGTTAATTAAAGACAGAAGAGTTAGGCAGTGTTTGGAAGGAAAGAAATGAAGTCAGACCTTTTAATTATGCTATCAGATTAATGCAGAAAAAGAGAGTAAGTTGGAAAGTTTGTAGGATATAATAAAAGCTAAGTGTGTTACAGCTCAGGATAACTCTTTGGATCAAAACTTAAAAAGTGAGCTGGCACATCTAAAATAATTCACAGTCGGATAAAAGTGACTAATCAGAGAGATCTCATTACAACTGTCCATGTCAACACCCACATGGAAAAACCAAGCTGCAGTTTTATTAGAAGCATTTCCCCAGGAAAATAAAGCATGAATTTGTGGTTGTCTATTAAGAACAAAAGTGAATGACATTTCGAACAGATACAGACATGAAAAGCAAACCCCCCAAAAAGGAGGTATTTAAGATTGCCAAATCACAAAATCACAGTGAGTAGAAGCAAGCTCCATGTCACAGCCTGCAAGAGGCCTGGCAGAGAGAAGGGCCCTGTTTCTCCCGGACAGCACCCCCCTCTTCCTTGCAAACAAGAGGGCGCTCCTTGCTCCCCTCCTCACCCAGGACATTGAGATAGGACGACAGCAGCAGGAATTGACAGCAGCAGGAATTCCCAGCACCACGGCACTGCCGAGAAAGGCTGCCTGTGCCCTTCGGCTCTTTTCTGTCTCTTCTTCAATCCGCGAAGTGGATGCCAGCACACATCTGAGACCCAGGCTCTCTCCCAGTGTCCTGGGACCATTCTCTTTTGTGGAACCCTCTGACCTCAATGCCCACTTCTAGACAGAACGTTTTCCCTGTGGACCCACAGATGCATCCCGAGCTGGCATCGTCACGAGCCCTGCACCTGCTGCTCTTCCTGTGTCCCCTCTCATACCACCATTCACTCAGACTCCAGGCCAGAGGCCTACAAGCCGTCCTCTGCCTCACTCCACTGCACACCCTGTCGCCAGGGCCTGGGAGTTCAGACATATTACACCCCTTAAATGCGTTGGCTCTTCCACCACGGCCTTAGTGTGGGGACGAGACTCTCGCAGTGAGGCCTCTTCCCAGTCACGCTCAGTCTGGCCAGCGAGCCTGAGGTACCATCTTCTCATTTTCTGAGCTCACACTGTGTACTAAAAAATACCATGTTTGGTTCCTTCATCAGCCAGGGTAAAGCCCCTGGAACAAATGGGAGAAGAGAAAGGGGACCTTCCCACGGCACTCTGTGTGCGAGGAGTTTCCAGCAGCCCACCGAGAGACGGAGGAACAACCGGTAACACTAAAAACTCACTTGTAGCCTGACCACACCCGCTTATTTTCAAGATCTTTTCATTGGATCAAAAACTGCTTCCTTCTGGCAGTCTCTTACAGTCCAAGGACTCATTCTGGGTGAACACAGACATATCCGTGAGTAATTTCTCCCAGGTTAGGTCTGTAAGGATCCTCCCAACACAGGGGCCTCCCAGGGTTTTCCTGAGACCCCCTGTGCCAAAGCACAAACTACAGGCTTGGCTCTGAACCCCCAACCCCTGCCACACACGCTACCTGCGGTACAGCTTCAGTCCGGTCATACAGAGGCGTACAGGGGCAACGGGGACCCTGATATTTACTTATCATCCAGGCTGGTCAAATTCAACACCAACCAATAAAGGTCGACTTCGGGCCAGGCACTGCAGCTCCGCCCCTTAGGCACATGCTGGGCTGGTGGGGCGGACAGGTGCAGGCCAGGGACTGTGAGAACATTCACGAAGTGCTAGAAGGCGTGAGAAAGCATCGCACATGAAGGAGGGAAGACTGACTGGGATGGTGGAGAAGAAGTGAGAGAGAACTTAATTGCAATGAGATAATTATGCAAAAACTCCTTGCCTGACACCTGGCTCACTTAAAAATATGCCTTTGGTTGACTTGTAATCCCGCCCCCCCCTCCCCGCCCACTGGTGCTTACAGCTGTTACTGACCTGACCTTCTCATTGTTTTCCTAAAAGTTCACGTATAAAATCACCAACAAAATACCTGATGGTCACTGGTTAAAGTTTTGGAGAAGTTCCCCTTTATTGCAAGAAGCTCCTCTAAAGGCTTGTTTTTGGGGGGCATGTAAGTGGTGCCCAGGGGTTCATCGGGAAACTGGGCAGGTTTCTTAAACTTCTTCCCGCCTCCATGAAGAAGGCTCCTCAGAGACAGTTAAGTTCCCAAAGGCGTTCTAGACGGGAGAGTTTGTTGTCTGGAACACAGCGGAAAACGACATCTTTTGATTGTAACGCTTCATGATTTTTGCCGCCATACCTCATTATCTTATTCAAGAAAACAACAAGAAAGTAGACACTGGAAATAATCAGGTGGAAACCAGAAACTCTGACGTCCACCTTCTTTTCGTGGGGAAGGAGTGAAATAAGTAACTTGGATCACAGATGCCTTTCAGACCCCAGACAAAGCGTCAAAGGTGGCAGACATCGTTGTATGTTTATAGAGGCTGTGGTTGTTCAGAAATATGTCCACACATTCTTTCATCTTCCTTCCAGAAGCGGGGCCTGAGAGCCGCTCCCTTAAGTAGGGGTGCTGGGGCTTCCTCTGCGTGCTCCCCCACCCTGAGTCATGCACTTCGAGGGAAGCCAGCTGCCATGTCATGAGGACACTCACGGAGCCCTGACGATGAACGCCTACAGCTCAAAATAAAAGTGTTTGGCGAGACGTGGAGAGGAAAGGAGGCCTCCTGCAAACAACAGGCACGACATGCCAGGCGTCTGAGTGAGCCTCCTGAGACATGGCTCCTCCAGCCCCACTCGAGATCCTGCGTGAAACCTCCTGAGAGGACATGAGCCAGAGCCACAGGCTAAGCTGCCTCCAGGCTCCTGGCCCACAGGCAAGATGTGAAAAGTGCCTTGCTTTAATCTGCCAAAGAGTCAGGGTCATTTGTTGCTCAGAAATGTAGGCAGACCTCAGACATAGCACAGGTTCGGTTCCAGCCCACCACAATAAAGTGAGTAATGCAATAAAGCAAATCAAAGGAAAGTCTTGCCTTCGGTTTGTTTAAAAAAAGAAAAAGAAAAAAGCAGTATCTGCCCCCGCTGGTGTGGCTCAGTGGATTGAGCATGAGCCTGTGAACCAAAGGGTTGCTGGTTCGATTCCCAGTCAGGGCACATGCCTGGGTTGTGGGCGCACGAGAGGCAACCACACATTGCTGTTTCTCTCCCTCTCTTTCTCCCTCCCTTCCCATTTCTCTAAAAAGAAATAAAATCTTAAAAAAAAATGCAAATATCTGTGAAACGTGATCAAGCAGAGTGCAATAAAAAGAGGAATGCTGTAGATAACTAAGATATAGGCCAACAGGCTATTAGTGACAAGTGTGTATTTGGGTTAGCACGATTTCTTTTCCCTGGGGCACAGAATCACGCCCGATACACACGATGGCAGGTCTCCGGACCACACAGAGTTAGTGCTGGTTCTGCTTCATCCCCCACATCCTGCACCCCAAAGAAAGAAACTAGTCAAAAATACCAGAAGATCAGTGATGGGGCGTGGCTGCTTAGAAAATAATTTAAAACAAGGTATACAAACTCTGTAAAGTATGTAATTTTCCAACCACTAGGCTGTACACCTGAAACTAATTCAAAATAATATCAGTTATAAAGTGTTGTTGGGAAAAAAGTATGATACTAGAAAAAATAAAAATAAAAAATAAATAAAACGAGGTATATGCCAAGGCACTAATCATGAAAGGAAATGGCATTACAAAATTGTAAGAACTGGGCAAACAGAGCAAAGCCGTCCTAACCACAATTATTAGGTAACAAATGATGAGTTTTGAATTTTATTAGAACTGGTGATTTGGGCACTTAAATAATTTATTTCATGTATTTAAAAATATAAATTTTAATGGGTAGCGGGAATTATTATGTAAAGTTTCAAGATGTTATATCTGCAACCAAAAGAAAGGGCACTTTATTCTCATTTATATTTAGCTCAAATTTTAAATTAATTTATTTACAAACATTTATTGTATACCTAATTTCTGCCACACATTACACTAGGGCCTGGGAAAGAAGTGACAGAGACTATAGTCTGTGACCTCTAGGGTCTCATAGAGGGTAGACAGGTGCTTCTCACACGGGCACGCCGTATGCACACTCAGGCCCATTTCTAGAAACTCACACACCAAAGTAGGGGAGTGGGACCTGGAGATGTCCATGGTTTCAAGTTCATAACTGATTCTTTTTTTTTAAAAGATTTTATTTATTTACTTTTAGAGAGGGGAAGGGAGGGAGAGGAGAGAAACATCAATATGTTGTTGCCTCTCGCACGCCCCCTACTGGAGACCTGGCCCACAACCCAGGCATGTGCCCTGACTGGGAATCAAACCAGCAACCCTTTGGTTCCCAGGCTGGCACTCAACCACTGAGCCACACCACCCAGGGCCCATAATTGATTGTGATGCTTAGTCTGGTGGTTCCCCATCACCAGGGTGGACAATAATACAACACAGCCCATGTATTTAATCACTGAATATTTACTGAGCACCATATATGTACCATATGCAGGTGCTGGGTGCTGGAGGGACCATCATATCCTAGAACACAGGCAACGTGAGGTTAGGAGGATCCAAGTCAGCCACATGAAGAGGGAGATGATGCTGTCACAGGCAGGACACGCTCAAGGACCCTGACTACCTCTCCAAACGTGGACGGACCCTGACCGCATCTCCAAGTGTAGATGGAGCCTGACTGCATCTCCAAGTGTGGAGTCATACCCTATGGTAGGCTTGATGACTAAGCTAGAAAAATAAAGTAGTATATTCATGGATTCTGAGGTGGTTGTTTTTTTTGGAAAGGCCTAGCTGACCCTCTAGTATAATCCTCTCGCTTCATAGCTGAAAATCTCTACGGTTGACCAGTCCAACGTCACGCAGCAAAGAAGAGAACAGAACCTGCGTCCTGTGCCTTTTCCTTGACTCATAGGAATAAAGGGAGTCTTCAAGAACCAGGAAGAAGCCGAAGTATATTTCTCAAGTCTAAAAAGCACAACACAATTTTTGTGTGTTAGTACAAGCATACTATCCTAAGAGCTATCAATCTGGGCCATTTTTAGAAAAAGCAAGGTACATATAAAAAATGTCTTTGCAGCTATTTTGGTTGCTACTTCAGAAAAATGTTTAAATTTAAACTGTAGCAGGCATAAAATAAGCTTATAAAAAACACTAGTTTTGGAAACCAAATCAATGACCTAGAAATAAATCTCAGAAAGGGGTAAGCGCAATTTTGAAAGAGTAGACTCAAAGAAAAGAAAAATGTTATTTCCAAATGGTTTGTAAAAATAATGTTTTTGGGCCACAATGTAGAAATAGGCGCATTTTAAGTCTACAGGTATTAATAACATACTGGCATTCTGTTACATAACACGCGTCAGGTAAGGAGTGGATTTCCTTCAAAGGCAGTTATTACTGGAAATACCTGAAGGATCTCCTATTAGTCTCACCAATGACACAGGCTCCTCTCCCTTTTCCGAGCCTTTGCCATCTGGCATCTACTTCCGCCACTTCTCTGAAGTTCTCAAAGGTCATTTTGTCCTTCTGTCCAAAACCTCCGATTTCCTGTTCACCCTGCCTTGCAACACTGTCTTCCGTGTTTCCTGTGGAACTGCTGGTTCCCGGCTCTCCTCTGACCATTCCTGGTCCGGCTTCCCTGCCAACCACAGGCACCCTCTCGAGGCTCTGCCTGGTCCACTTTTCCTTCTACTCCTCCATTCGTGCTGACGTGCACCAGGACTCTCCTGCTTGCTCACCGAGGCTCCCCAGCCCTCGGAGCTACCTTCGTCAATTCCTTTTGCACTGCTTCCTCAATTCCAATCAGCCTTTGAACCTTTCAAAGTCGGTCTGTGTAACACGTATGAGATTTGACCTTCCCTTCCCACATCCATCTCCTTTACCCTCCAAACAGGACCCCAGGGATCGAGCCCTAGTCAGTCACCATGCTTCCTGAGGACCAGCCGCTTCATCCTCGGGTACAGCCTGCAGCCTGAAACCAGATGAAGGCCTTTCTATCATGTCCTCCCTTGTCCAAGAATCAGCGCAGGCCCTGCTGACCCTGTGCCCCTCACCTGGAACGAGTGTCCCCTTTGCAAGTCCAGTCTCATACTTTCTCCAAGATCCAATGAGAAATTCCTTCTCTCATGATGCCTTCCCAACAAGCCCCTCCCACAGTGAATTTTAATTTCTTGCCACATCCGGATCACACTCTCTCACACTCACCCTGTGCAACTAAAGGGCAGTTCTCGTAGGGGCCACGGTAACTTGGGGCCGACAGGAGGGTCTCCATGTAGGTTTGCTAAATTGACCTTAATTATACCGCAGCTTTGCCAAAGCTTAATTTTAATTACATAAAGATTGAGAAAATAAAAAGCACATCTTCTTGCTTCAAAAGTACCAGTTATAATTTCTTAAACTGTAAAATCGGAGATGGAGACATATGGAAAGCACTTTTTAATATTGGGAATATCGTTGGAATAAAATCTTTAAGTATTCTTAGTTTTCGCTTGTTTGATGTTTTAGAAAGATCTTACCACTCTCAATATAAAGGGGTCTTTTGGCATTTGAGGAGCTGAGGATTGATGACAATGGGTAGACTCAAATATGTGAAGGATGACTTGTGTCCAAGACACTGGGGGTCAGAGAGAGAGTTTCCAAACGGGAAATGAATTCTGACAAGAAGCTGCCTGCTGGGAAATGAAGGCAGGCTATGGAAAGCTGGTAATCACAACTGAATTGTAGTTGTGTTGACTAGTCTGAAATACACATGTGGAATTGACAACATATAAGTTGTTCGGCAAAGAACTTAATTATGCAGAAGAGGAAGCCAGAGATCTTTTCAAATCTGAGCATCCACATTGTCAAACGTGTTCATATGTCACAGACAGCAGACCTGTCTCACAGAGTAACTGACGTTCTGGAGTTCTTTGCTAGGCTGACAAATCTTACAGCCTTCATGACAAGGTTAGCTCCTGGCAGGAAGTTGCTATAATAAGACGCTTCAAGATCACGTGTGAAAATTAAAATCACACATGGGTACTCGCATGTAATTTCCTCTGCAGTATTTCTTTCTAATCACATGTGGAATGTTTTTTAATTCATTCACTAAGCATTTATCGAGCCCTGTTCAAAGCTCCAGAGATTCAATGATCTCTGTCCAAAAGGAATTTGCAGCCAAATGGGAGCTCACAGGCTTGGTGGAAAGAAACGGAAAGGACAGGAAATAACTAAAATGGAAGAAAATGCTCAATGGAAACTTTTAGGTTTACTCCTAAATTTATTAAGTGAAGACTAATCCAACAGCTCAATGTTAGATAAAGCCAGCGAAGAACTCTGACAACTTGATCACAGGTTCGGTTTTCTGGAATTTTCCTGCCTGAATGTGCCAGGCCCAGACAATAGGGAGTGGCAGACCCAAACATTGTAAGATGCTGCACAACAGTGACTGTGGATGGAATGGTGTTGACAACCACAAATAAATTGCCCCGACATTTATTTCCTAAGAAATAACCATGGATAGTTTTATTTTCTAGTTTGCTTTTGGCAATACTTTCTTCAACATTATTATATCATCATAAAGCCGTTCTGAAGAGAGTAACAGGAAATCATTACAGAAACGTTGGAAAACACACAAATAGTGGGAAGTGATCCATATGACCAAATCCTAACGATTCTACAGGAAATGTGTAACAAAGGAAATCTTGAAATCAAACAAGATGCTCTAACAACAATTTTAGGGGAAACAGAATGAAATGTAACTGCAAAAGCAGACTCACTCGGTGGTCTGGAACAGTCTCCCCTCTTTGCCAGTATCCACCTCTCTGTCCTCTGCAGGCCCCCCCCCCCCCAGCAACGGGTCCCTTTCCTGAATTCCTTGTTTCACCTCACCCAGTGGAACCAGCAGTGGATGACCTGTGACTTTTTATTTTCTGTTATTGCCTTTCGTCCCAAATGGATCGCACGCTCTTCCCTGAGGACAGGAAGTGGGCCTTCGATCCCTCTAGCAACCAGAAAACACCCTGCACATGATGGATGTTTGCTGAGGAGGGCACGTATGCTAATTTTTGTTTAAACATTTACGTGAATGTTAACAAAATATACTTGGTTGAGAAGAAAGGTTGAAAATGTTAAATGCTATAATATTTTTGCTTTTCTGGGCAACATTTCTGAGGAATTCAATATGGCCTTGTATTATTTAGACAACTCAAAATTGTAAGAAATAAAACTATTCCAGCTGAAAAAAATGAAGACTCATTTATTCTGAATTGTAAAATCTTTCAACTTAGAGAAGATACATAGAGAACAAAAGATCATCAAATCTTTCATTAACCAATAACATTTATTTTCATCTCCTTCCCCTCCTGCCAGACTCCAGTTTATAAAGTGATTCTAATATATCCAATGAAAAATACTGTTTAAATTTTTTAAAAGAGCAAATAATTTTAAATAATGCATAACTGCCCTTAACAAGTAGGATCTACATCTCTTTTTCCCCACCCACCGTACCCACACACTTCCCCTATTTAAACTTCACAGACCCCCCAGGTTCAAATGCCTATGGCACAGGAGTGTCAGAGACAAAGACCGCTGGGTCATCTGAGTCAGTCCAGCAGATAAGTGACCGTCCGAGAGTGTCGAGGGGAAGACTGGTGTGGGAAGTGCGAGTTTCAGGGACTCCAAGACGGTCCCACTGTCCCCTCTAAAAACAATCCCTTCCCCTTCTGTTTAACATTCTGCAAATAAACATACGTTGTCAACATCGTTTGGCGCTTCCCTGGAGCCCACTAAATCCCACTCCCACTGCGAGTATCCAGGATCCCCCTGATTTGGGAAAGAAGGACCCCATCCACGCCACAGTTTGGGTGGGGTGGGGGTGATCTGCCAATCAGCAGGGCGCCCCCTAGCTAGTGGTGATTGTTCTCAGATTAGGAGACACTCCTGGCCCCACTCCTGGTTTAGGGCTGTCCCATGAACTCAGAGAGAAGACCTCCCACCCACCTAGAGGTTGGGGGCGTGCGGCCTGGAGCGACTATAGTTAGTGGCACAACTATAACGGGCATCTGGCCAAGATCACAGGGGACACAGGGGCGAAGCCTGAGTCCCAGATCTGATGAGTTACACCAAAGCCAACCCCACCTTCTCAAGGTTCAGTCTGGGAGCCAACTAACGTCCTCTACCACTTACAGCATCTGAGTCATAATCAGCACGTTACATTCCACAGACTGCTTCAAAATTGCATCATAAAGTTCTTGTGAATCACATTGGTCAGAGTCTTCCTTGAAATCAAGCGTTGATTTAGAGATTAAGCCTGGGGTATCTGAAGGGAGAAGAGATGTTGTGAGAAAGGGAAAAGGCAATTTAGAACAGGACGGCTGGGGAGGTGGAGTCTGATACATTTTTTAAATGTTACCTATTGCATAATTTTGCCCAAGACTTGGTTAGGGAATTTGGGTTTTTAAAGAGATGAATTCCTCAGTTACAGGATTCCAGACACTGTGTCAGAGGTGACTGATATTTTTGAGCAGAGGCTGCGCTGGGCTCCCCTCTGACCACACACAGGAGGCGCCAGCAGCCCCCCATTCTCCTTCAGACCCGAACAGCCCTCACCAGTGGACCTCCTTCCCTAAACCCGCTACACAAACAGTCAGGGCCACACTGTACAACCTGCCAGTCTTTCACTTGAAATTCTTTGAAAAAATTTGTTTAACTGATTGATTTTAGAGACAGGGGAGAGAGAGAAACATCGATTTTTTTTGTTCCACTTATTCATGCATTCATTGGTTGATTCTTACATGTTCTCTGACTGGGGATCGACCTGCAGCCTTGGCACCCTGAGACGACACTCTAACCAACTAAGCTACCTGGCCTGGGCATCACTTTAAATTCCTAAAACCAGACCCCAAACCTTTGAGGTCCTAAGCCCCTAAGGCAGCCTACACACCTGGGGGACAGAGCTGTGTCTCTTCCCCACCCCCTCCAGGCTCCCCACCCACAGGCTTTCCCTCCTCAAGTCTCACCGGCAGTCACTCAAAGTCACAAAGACCCTCTCCTCGCCCGGTTCAGCACACGCCGTGCACCTTGCCTGAGATGCTCTACACACGGCCTGGCCTTCCCCGCCCTCTGCATCTGGCCGACCTGCCTCCATCCTCAGGTTGTTGCTGAAACACGCCTCCCTCAGAGCAGCCAGCCGACCCCCATCTCCCTCAGGGCCCCGGTTAGACTCAGGCATGATATCCTTTGCTTTTCTAATGTAGCAGGTTGAGATTCTTGATGATCCAGTGTTAGCAGAGCTGCTTACCTAAGTCTTCTTTCCTGACTCAACTGTCTCCAAGCATAGAGGCAGGATCAAGTCTATTTGCTCCTTACCAGTTTGCAGGGCCTGACCTTGCTGAGGGACTTTGTGCCTTCTGCTGCCTATGCAGTGTGACACCTCGTCTCCTTCCTTGGGCCTGCGTCCATGCCTTCCAGCTGGCTCATGCATAACTCCCACCTACAATGGATCACTGATGTCCTCAGCCCACACCCCGTCCTCCCCACCCCTCCCTAAACATCACCTGCACCAGGGGAGCTTCAACTGCTGCCTCACCGTGTGGACATGTGGCCTTTTCTAGAACTAAGGAGTTAGAAGCAGCACAAGGAAAGAAGTCATGAAAAGCAGGACTGACCCAGGGGAGCTCCCCCCAAGGGAACAAATTCCACATGGGCTACTCTGTCTCCACGGTAACCCTCCTGTCCCCCAAAAGAACTCCCCTTGCTCAGCCTTATTTCACTGTGTTCAACACCCTGAATAATCTATACTTGTTTAATTTAATAAGCATTTAATTAGTATTTCTTTTTCATATGGATGCCTCAGGGAGGACTAAGGGACTAATAGTTATGAATACTATAGTGTGAATGAGTTAAATCAAAATGCTTCCCCACTAACACCTGCCTGAGATCAGCTAGGAGAAGGAAATGCGAGTTTGGATGGAGCAGACAGGGCAACGGGCTGGTGATCTGGGAACAGTGGGGTACACAGACATGGAAACCTGCGAGGCAGGAGGGCACTGAAGGAAGGGTGGCCTAGAGCCTAGACAGGCCAGGAAAAGGCTCCCTCTCCTTTCCTTTCTGCATTTTAACACTAACAGGACCTGTAGGCATCGGGTATGAGCCAACCAACCAGGCTTTAAGGCTGCCTGGGAAAGGACGCACCATTTATTCCGCTGCCCAGTCGTTACATTCCAGGTTCCAGATTCAACTTCCCCCAACTCCGGAAACCTCCACCAGCAACTACATTTCCTTGTTTCTTTCAAAGGGGAAACTCTGAGCTAGGCCCACAATAACTGTGCAATAAACACCTGTTTAACGAACAGATCCACTGCGTGCAACCTGATCATGGAATCAAAAAAAAAAAAAAATACTTGGCCCCTGAGAAGAACCCCAGGGGGACCGAACAAAAATAAAGGTTTCCTTCTGATCACCTTCTAAGACCTTCGTGTAGTTTATAAGTTGGACTGGCCTGCGTTTTAAAGTGGGCAATTATATTTCAACGGTTATTGCTTCTGGGACTGTGTGGTCTTCAGGAAGAGCTCATGACATGGAATATTCCTGCTACAAGGAAAGATATTTTGATTTTCTATCAAGCCCCACCAAAATAAGGCATGCGTTAGTACATATCGAGATAAAAGTACTCCGCGGAGTTAAGTAGTGAATTGTCTTCCCTAAAACGCTCTCCTGAAAACAGTGCAACTGGGGTTCTCCCAGCAGGAGCGCTTGTCCTGACAACGCTGCTGCGGAGAGCGCCCCCTGGGGGCGGCTCCTTCCCGCTCCCTCCACACCGCAGCTCCTTGTTTTAAGTGCTCTGTGCCTCCGATTAAAAGTATTTATTGTTTGTTTTTTTTTCCTGTAGCTGAATAAAGATATATTTGCAAACTAAGATAAAGACACTTCAAACCCTGCCTTTGAAGCCCATTTCGCATTGAGTAATTGACTCCTCTTATAGGAACCAATTATAAATCAGGAAGAAAATGACATTCCTACCATTCACGAGCATACCAGAGACGGAAACGCTATTTAAACCTGAGCCCTTTCTTATTGAAACAAATGTGTGCCCACTCGGTCTCGGGCCGGCATGTTGAAGAAGTAGGTCTGCGTTCAGCAAAGTAAAAATATCTTTAATATTCTCATTTCCTCCTCATCATGCTTTAGGAATGTTAAATTGAGCCTATCCAAAAATATTAACTACCTGAATAAGAACAATACAGTTTTGGTGAGAAGAATAAGTATTCGAGTCATGAAAAAGACAGGTAACAGGCCCTGGCTGTGTGGCTCAGTTGGTTGGAGCGTGGTCCCTTTCACCAAAAGGTTGCGGGTTCAATCCCCAGTCAGGGCACATAGCCAGGTGGTGAGTTCGATCCCCGCTTGGGGCACACACAGGAGGCAGCTGATTGATGTTTCTCTCTAACACCAATGTTTCTCTCTCTCATTCCCTTTCTCTTTCTCTAAATTCAATAAACATGTCCTTGGGCGGGGATTAAAAAATAAAAGAGGGGCAGTAACAAAATCTTAGCACCCCCACCACCGTCTCCTTCCTGGAGGTCACAGAACTTGGCCCACGTGTCCTTACTATGTAACTTCTCAAGACTAGAACTCTGCAGAATTCCAACCTCTATGAGGAAAAACAAAAGACAAACAAACAACAAAAAAAACCTGATGCTCACGGGATGTTATCAGAATGGATCAAAGAAGGTTCTGACATTGCTAAAAGCATGAGTCTGAGAATCCGCAGAACGGACGTGTGTCCTGCCCAGGAGAGCAGGCAAAGTTACTTCGCCTCTCTGGACCCTGCTTCAACACAAGATGGGTAAGACCAGCTGCCTCAGGGGCGCTGTGACGAGTAAATGAAACAGATCAAGGAAAGTGCTTGGTTTCTACAATACGAGGTGATTAAAAATTTAGCTGGTACTATGATGGCAGCAACCGAAGGGCGACCTCACGAGTAATCTGGTGTCCTGCGTCTCAGCGATGGCTACACCCAGCAGGGTGCTGTCCTCCCACAGGTGAGAAGGGTTGGGGACCTCCTAGAGGTATCGTTTTGGAGCCAAGCTGTCGTTCTCGGGGGACACAGAAAGCACATGTTGTCCTTAGAATTTTGCCACTTGGGAAAGGTGTGAAGAATGCAGCTCTCTCTTCAGACGGGAGGTAGAATCAGGAAGGGAAATAAGGTGGGTTTCCCCACTATCCTGGACAGTGAAGCTGGCAGAGCACATATTTCCCCAAATCTCTCAACTGCCGAGTAGCGTCCCCTCAGCATTATAAATATCGAAATACATACGAAATAATGAATATGTATAACAAACAGCTACATCATGAAGCATGATAATAAAACCAAAACTGGGGAACCCACCCCCAACTTCAGAACTAGAAAACGACCGATGTTACCATAGCTACCTGCATGCTCCTTTCCCGATCTCCACACTGTGCCTTGCCTTCAGAAGTAATCTCTCTCCTCAGTTTTGGAGTTATCATTCCCTTGCTTTTCGAGATCATTGTTTTCCAAATATGGACCTTTAAATGTATATTGTTTAGTGTGGCTAAACACTGCAGAAACTTGGAGACCTTCTCTCCAAATGGATCTAAAGTTTGTGCTGTAGAGTGTAGGAGGGGCTGAGCTCAGAGCTGCTGACATCGGTCCTCAGCAGGCACCAGGAGCCTGCCCTGCCCTCCTCTTCCAAGAGAACCAGCTGACGTTCTAAGGTTTCCACCCATTGCAGCCACAGATTTCCTTCATTCTCACACAGGACAGGTGCCTGTGCAGCTATTGTCTAAAATGGGGTGGAACTTTCTGCTCTCCCAATAGGAATCTTTGCACTGGTCATCACAGCAGAGCAGACTTGGGGCTGACGCCATGTTGGAAAGGAAGTCCTCACCCTACAGGAGAGATGCAGCCACACAGACACTGTGCAGCCACTGAAACTGCCTCCCCCTTACAAAGCAGAGGACCCCTCCTGCCTGGTTGACCACATAATTTGGTCAACATATTCACTACCAATTCCCATGGACTTCCTTCAAATCCAGCGAGGGACCATGGTTTCCTCATCCTTCTTCCAGAAAGCCACGTCACTGTCAGCAACCCATCCTCATGGATGAGGACTGTTGAGAACTGTGAAGGATCTGAGAATTCAGCCTCCTTGCAGCCTGCCACAGTCTCAGGGATGCTGGCAGATGGCCCAGGACTACTGCCTCACAGACAAAGGACTTCATTACTCACAGCACAGCAAGCAGCTTGAGGAGCCACACACTTGTCAGTTCCTCTTACCCCCCAATTCTATGAGGTGATGCACACGGGCGCAGGCAGATGCAGAAGATGAACCGTGAGTTTAGGGAGCCAGGTCTTTTAAAGTGGTTGGCAAGCCTGCCTGCCTTTTGTTCTGACAAGGGCGTCCAACCTGCAGCGCCCAGGGTGGCTATGAATGCAGCCCAACACAAAATCGTAAACTTACTTAAAATATTGAGATTGTTTTTGTGATTATGTGTTGCAATGTATTTAATGGGTGGCCCAAGACAACTCCTCTCCCAGTGTGGCCCAGAGATGCCAAAAGGTTGGACACCCCCCTGTGATGGGGACACTGATTCTGTCTCCTAAGACTGTTCATTCACTACACAAACATCCTTGAAAAGAAAGATATTCTGGAACAAAGGGCAGTCCGTGTCTCACTCAGAAGATGTGTAAAAACAAGAGGGGTCCACAGAGCCCCCGCAGTCTCCCATCAACTGCTATCCTTTCAAGTTTTTATTAAATTTTTTTTTATTGTATGCTTGTTTGGAATTCTGTCTTGAGCCCAGAAACGACATTCATTATTTACAGAGCCACTCGGAGGAATGCGTGTCCGTGTGCAGTGAAGGGTTCCCCTGGAGGTGTGTGTGTTCGGGTTGGCAGATACGAGCTTCCTAGGTTCGGGCGTTCAGAAGTCTCGAGGGAGTCTTCACGACACAGTTTTTTCCTGTCTTAGACAAAAACAGTCATTTTGCTTTATAATATTAACTTGGAATGTAATTAATACTTCTAAGAGACGTAGGGATCTGCTGGGAGACGGAACCAGAAAACTGCCCCGAGGTCTGGCCGGCGTCCGTGTGGCCAGCAAGGCTCCTTGACGTGACGGACGCTCATCCTTGCTGTCAAGCCCCTATTTCACATTATCCTACAATTTGCACCTTTTCCTTCCAAATTGTCCGTGTTCCATGTTACTAATGTACTGACCTCTTCTTTATATTACCCCGTAATCAGTACCTTTCCTTTAAGTCCACCATATTCCTTGCATTACTAACGGCTGACCTCTCTTTTCTATTATCCCGCAATTTACACCTCTTCCCCCTGACCCCATGATTTCCCACATCACTACTAATGTACTGACATCTCACAATTTGTACTGCATTTCTTGCAATTTGCACTCACTTTTTGTCTTTTTTTCCCGGAAAAAAAACTGCTGAAAAGCTGCATTGTGACCATGTGTCCAGAGCTAAGGGACAGAGACTGCTGAGAGTGAGTGCCCTGGACGTCACTACAGGCCTTTGGATAGGGCTTCCAATTTAGAGAGGCGTTAGAACATGATGAAATCTGTGTTCTGCGCTGATGGCTAAGTCGATGATGAGGGAAAGATGTAAATTTTACCATCTGTCCTTTGAGAAAGCTTCAGGGGCTCCACAGGAGAGAAAAGCCTACAACAACCAGCGTAATTCACATTTAACATATTCTTTTTATTGCATCCATATGAAAGAGAGGCCGGTTCATATGTTAACAATTTCCCTCAATGTGTCCTACTGCCATTTGCCATATTTCCTCCTGGTCACTCCGAGGTGGGACTTCCTGCAGAATGTGCTACCTCCGTTGAGTCTTATGTGACTTAGAGTTGGTGAGGCAAAGAGAGTAGAGTTCAGAAAATTCCAGATGCAAAACACTGCATGTGCAAAGGCACAGAGGTCTGAAACCTTTAGGGAACTTCCAATACTTCTGAATGGTTCGAGCGCGGATGAATAGGAAGGCGGCTGAAGCTCTGAGATCACAGAAGAGCCATTTGAAGGAATCTGGACATTCTACTCAATGTAACTGGGAGCCGTTGAAGAGTACAAAGCAGGAGAGCAGTGTGCTCGTATCTGAAATCACAGTGATCTCTCAGATGGTGGCGAGGTGGGTATGTTAGCATGGGGATGACACTCGAGGCAGAAAATCAAATCAGGAGAGCACATGAGTACCTAGGAAGCAGGTGATGAGGGCACGTGTTACGGGCCGAACTGTGTCCCCCTAAAGTTCCTATGTTGAGGTCCTCACTCCTTGAACCGCAGAGTGTGATTCTATTCGGAGACAAGGTCTTGAAAGAGGTGATTAAGTGCAAATGAGGTCATTAGGGTGGGCCCTAATCCACTAGGACTGGTGTCCTTGCAAGGACAGGAAATTAGGACACAGGCAGAAGTCCAGGAGAAGACACAGAGGACAGAGGCCTCAGAAAAACCCCACCCTGCCGACGCCTCGCTTTCAGATTTCTATCCTCCAGAATTCTAAGAAAATCAGTTTCCGAGGCTTAAGCCACCCATTCTGTGGTATCTGTCATGTCAGACCAGTACAGCATGGGTTAGGGATGGTGAGGAGACAGATTTGGCTGGTAGAAGAGACACAATTTGTTGGCTACAAGTAGTCAAGAAGAGAAGCTGATCTGGGTAGATGATGATACTGAGAATTATGAAATGTAACTCAAGGAGAGAAAGATCAGCACGTCGCGGTAAAAGACAATATAAAACACTTAGAACATGTGGAGTTGGAGGGGTCAGCGGAGACATCGAGAGAGAATCAGTCCGGAACTCGGAAAACAGGACTGAGATACAGGCATGGAACTGGGAGCCCCCCATCTGGACGTGGGTGCTGTGAAGGAAGCCTCCCAGAGAGAGCGCGTGGGCAAGGAGGAGAGGACTGGGGGGCGAGAAGCAGAAGGCTATCCCGTGAAGGAGATGGAAAGGAGTGACCGCTGTGGGCAGGACAGGGTCCAGGGCCAATGCTGTCACAGACTCCAACGGAAAAGGGTGTTCCAAGGAGGGAGTGATCACCGGGGACGAATGCTGAAAAGGGGCCAGAGACTGAAGAGTGGCCACTGAATGTGACCTTTAGGAGATCATCGGTGAACTTGGCAACATGATTGAGTAGAGCTGTCAGAGGTGAAAGCCGTGCTACCTGGGCTGAGAAGCGAAGAGACTGGGGTTTAATGAAAACGGCAAACGCAGCTTCCTCTCGTGGGGAGTGTGGCTGGGTGGGAGCTGGAGGTGAGGCAGGGTCCAGAACAGGCTCTATTTATTATTATTATCATCACCATCATCAGTAGTGGTGGCTGGGGGTGGCTGAGGAGGAGAAGGAAGCAGATGGGGCCCCAGTGGTCACATCCTGCGGTCAGAGGGCACAGGGCCTTTCAACTCATTACCCCTCCAAGGCTCAATCAAACGCCAGCCTTACGACAAGTTGTCCCTGCTCCCATCTGGGGTGGCTAGATTTGGATGAGAGCAAATTCCAGTTCCAAGTGTGCTCATGCGTGCAGGTGACCCATTTGTGGACAGCTCCTCATAGGCTTCTCTGCAATGTGGGGTGGGTTGTCTTCATTTGATATTAGGAAGGGGTCAATTGGGTCAAGAAGGGAACACGGAATCAAGAAAGAGGTGGAAAGGAACTTTGTCCCCTGCAGAGTGGTCTGCCGTGGCTAAAGTTAGGTGACTTCTGGTTGCTTTCTACACGTGCACTCTCCCGCCAGACTGCGAATTCCTTGCCTGCTGTGATGCTTCACTATTGCAACCTACAGCACCCACACAGGGCCAGGGACCTGGAGCCCAACCAACACTGAATGGAAGCTGGGTCAAGGCTGTGTAGAGATCACGGCCAGGGCGGGTCTGCCTGCCCTGACGCCCAGGCCCTGCCAGCAAGGCAAGAATGAGCCCAGTGAGCATCCACACCTGGCATCTACGCCCCTTACGAGACTAGGTAGGTCAGGCAGGGGCGAGTGACTGCGTCGGTCAGAGAGCAACTCTGCAGGTGGATGACCAGAACTAACTGTGAGCCACGTCAAGGTTACATCCAGGGAAATAAGATAATGAGGCCAGGGAGGGTTTTAAAAGGCAGAATAAAGGAAATTGGATGAAGGTAGCATTTAATATATCAAATCTGAAAACAATTCAGAACCAGGTAGCTATGAAATGTTTGTCTGGGCTCAAGGTGCACTATCTCAACTCAATGCTTCTCAGGACACCCCTCCCCCATTTTAAAATCTCTGAAGTTGCGATGCGCCGTGTCATAATTTAACGGGCAGAACTTTTTCTTTCCTCAGCGGTACCAAAGACCGTGGTGCCCCAGAATTAGTGGTGGCTCAGACTTGACGATATAGTGTTATATTCTAGAAAAGGCTGTGGCATGTGTTTTGATCTGCTGCTTCAATTAAAAGTGCTCAGCTTCAGCGATGGGTAAATTCTAGGGCTACTGAGGACAGGACACTGGGGACATCACTCACAGAACACACACAGCGTTCAGTGCTATCTCAACAACAGAGTGGCTCAAAGGTACCCTTGCGTATGCTGCGACACTGAGTAACTATTTGGAGAGCCGACCGCGCACTCAATTTGCCACTCAAAACGGGGACCAGGGTGAACTCTAATCAGCAGAAAACACTGTTATGCTCTATCACGAGTAGTGACACCCAGGTCCCTGAACTCAGTAAAAAGAGACTGATTATTATCATTGGTTGTTCCATTGTTTCTATGTTTACAATTAAATTTGTGCTTTTGTCCCAACACTGTGGAAAGCCGATCACTGACTACACGGGTGGGGGAAAAGCTTGGAGACTGTTATTTCAAAAGCTGGAACAAACGTTCCAGCCTGCAGTTGGGACAAGGTGAAAGACGGCTCTGAGAAATATCTGAGACAGCCGTCCCTTACCAGATGGACCCTGTGGCAACTGTGGTATTCGGGGTTTCTATTGCTTTCGGTGTTTACAAGGTCAACTCTAAATTCATGTATTAGAAATGCATCCTCTTTTAACTGCTAAGTATGAGACGAATCGATTTGTTTGCTTCTATTTAAATGTGTCTACTGGCCTTTAGAAGCTATCATTTACATAAAGGTGCTTTTGAACTTTACAAACATGTTGGATGCTACCGGCTGTCCAAATATTTTAGATGAGGTGTTAGATATGCACAGAGCAACAATCTACATCCAAAATAAGGACATGAAAGATGGGCGCTGGCTGGGTAGGTCAGGGGGTTGGAGCACTGTCCCTGGGTCACCAAGGTTGCAGGTTCCATCTCCAGTCAGGGCACATACAAGAAGCAACCAATGAGTGCATCAATGAGTGGAACAACAAATCGATGTCCGTCTGTCTCTCTCTCTTTTTCTGTCTCTCCCTCCCTCCCTCCTGCAAATCAATCAATAAAAAAAGAAAATGAAAGATGGAAATCATTGCCAAATGCCTTCCTAAATGATATTTTAAAAATAATCATCTTCACAGATTTGTTTTTATCATACTGAATTAAAATGTTTTCTTAAAATATTGAAACGAACATCTAGATCTATGTTCAATGCTTTATATAGACTATGAAGTACATTTTTGACAGCAATCAATATGTCTGCTTTAGGCAGCTTTATAATGGTTATTACATTCAATGTCTAACTGTTTTTTTTTTTTTAACTGACCTAAGAGACGATGAACAAATGTCATTATTTATCTTAACCTTCTTTGGGGTCTGAATGTACTTTTCTTGTTTTCCCCTCGTACCCGATTATTTACCAGGCACGCATCTCTCTCTTCTTTTAATTGGCTTTTGTACTTCCTTTTTCATTCTTTTTTAAAAACAAAACCGCCTGTGGTTCAGTGATGTACACAACATTAGGATATGCATAATGGCCTTCAAAGACTGTCTACGTGGCATTATTTCCCTCTATTCCTTCACCTCGTTTGAACTGACCTCGGCTGCACATTCTGCTTCCGTCTGACCATTGTTTTTGCCAAAACTCTTTCCCCGCCTTCCTGTCCCCTTTGATCATTACTCAATAGCTATTGTACTCAATAGTTAGCCGCGGTTTTTTCTGTCCTCTGTTGTTTTTGTTAGCCTCTGGTGGACAACTCTAACATATGACTATTTTCCTTTTCATCTACTCTCTTTGTCTTCTTTCATTTATATTTCAAGACATTAAAAAGATACCCCTTCTTCTGTGAAATTTAGGTCACTTCCCATTCCTCTTTTATCACTTCCGCTGTTCCCGACGCTGGTTTCCTTCCATGTCGTAACACCTGCAGGGTTCTCTTTTTCACCTCACTTGTTTAATTTAGTAATATTAACTCTAGTCTAATCCCATAAAACCACTGCGCTTTCTCAGCTTAAATTTGTCCACTTTTCAATGAATTACAAGGCATTTATTTAGCTATGGTACGATGCCAAAAACAGAAAGTTCCCACAAAAAAAACAAGCAACAAAAAATACCTCAATTATTTACAAATATATACCACGGTTTCCTTTTGTACATTACTACGTGTCTGGATAAACATTTTTTGAAGAATACACAAAGCATACTCCGCCTTTACCAAGCAAACTTTCTAAGCCAGTCCGCAGTGCTGGGGTCCATGCTCCTGTCCCTCTGACTGCTGCCGCAGACGGCAGCTTCTCAGCAGAACGTGCGCCGGGTTCTTAGCCACGGCCGCCTGGTGGGCAGCCAGCTTGACCCACTCTGGCCGTAGTCTCATGCAGTCCTGCTTTTTCTGATTACGACAAAAGAAAAGTGATGATTCTTCCCCTATTACAGCGCAGGGGTTTTAAGAAACACTCACTATACATAAATTCTGGAGAAAAGTTGTTCTATCAGACATGTCAGGCACATACAGGGACACGGCAGTATTGGTCCATCCCCTCTTCACATCTGGCCGATCAGTAACTTTTAGTTTCCATTTACCCTAAATTTTCGGGTAGAGTTTTCTTCCTATGTGCTGTGTGACTCCTTCCCCCTGCACACTGGATTGCAGAGCCGGACGAAGGGGTCAAACTAGTTGATCTCACACTCAGTTCTTACCGTATTTCAAACTGACCCTAAACTGAGAATTTGTTTTCATTTTTCTTTTCTTTTGAAGGCGGCTTATAAGAAGTTGAAAAATGACAATGGAGACTAAGTAATAAAATGGAAAAAAAAATGTGAATTACTTAAAAGAAGACAAACGACAGAAACGTCCTAGATATGTCTGCCGTAAATCCTACGGCTTTGATGGAGAGGCCCGCAGTTCAGTGAAGAGCACAGACCTGAGAGTCAGGGGCCTGGTAATCCTGGCCATTTCATTAGAATGAAAACTGGTATTACTTACAGGGCAGTAGAACATAGTGGTTAAGAATGTAAAGTCAAAAATTTATAAGGAAATGCAACAAGTTAAAAGGAATCAAGAAAATTCTGAAGAAATTACAAAGCCCGAGGACTTACACTACCAGATATCAAGACTTATTATAAAGCCATATAATTAAGAGAGTGTGGTGTAGGCTCAAGGATGGACAACTAGACCAACGGAAAATAACAGTGTCCAGGGAAGAATTGATATTACAGTCTCTCAAGTTCAAAGGCAGTCTAGAGGCAAAATTCCTTCTTCCTGCAGGGGCCTCAGTCTTATGGCCTTTAACTGATTAGATGAGGCTCACCCACAGTATGGAGGGTAATCGGATTTACTCAAAGTCTACTGATTTAAATGTCAATCACATCTTTAAAATATGCTCACAGCAACAACTAGACAGCTGTTTGATCAAAAACTGGGTACCACAGCCTAGCCAAGTTCACACACGAAAGTGACCATCACACTGGTGTTGGGCAGATTTCTAAAATAAGAAGGCAAGAAAAAGAATCAATAAAAAAGGTCATCAAAATAAAAAAACTCTCTCTAAAAGAAAGTGTTAAGGAAATGAAAATAAAAGTTACAGACTAAAATTTGTATCTAGACTATATAAGTCTTACAACCCAGTACTTAAAAATAGATTACAGATATACAGAGATATAGATATAGATATAGATATAGATATAGATATAGATATAGATCCCTGGCCTGTGTGGTTCAGTTCGTTGGAGCACCACCCTGTAGACTGAAAGGTTGTGGGTTCAATTCCCAGTCAGGGCACATACCCAGGTTATGGGTTTGATGACCCGTTGGGTACGTACGAGAAGGCCGTCAGTTGGTGTTTCTCTCTCACATTGATGTTTCTCTCTCTCTCTCTTTCCCCGCCCCCTTCCTCAATCTAAAAGTGTCCTCGGGTGAGGAATATATATATGTATACCAAAGATTGAACATATACTTCATTACAAGAGGTATGGGTGGCAAACAAGGACAAGAAACAATTATTTAAGTCAGCTACTAGGGAAATACAAATTAAAAGCACAATGAGATACCATTATACACCTATTAGAAATGGCTACAAACAAAAATGTGAACGATACCAAGTGCCAGCAACAACGAAAAACAGTCTTCTATTTTATAAAATGATGCCGCCACTTCAAAAAAAAAGCTTGCCAGTTTCTTATAGAATTAAAACACCTATGACGTGACCCAGAAATCTCACTTATTAACCCAAAAGAAATGAAGACCAATACCCAAACAAAAAACTTAACTCAAATGTTTCTAGCAGCATTATTCATAATCGTCCTAAACTGGAAAAAATACAAATGTCCATCAACTGGTGAATGAATGAGCAAACTACGGTACATAACATGTACGATAGAATACAACTCGGCAATGAAAAGGAACTAATGAATGTCGAACATTATGTGAAGTGAAAGAAGCCAGATGCCAAAGACTTTGAACTGTAATGATTCCATTTCCGTGACATTCTGCAGAAGGCAATGAACATGGGGGCAGAAGTGAGGTCGGTGGTGCCAGGGACTAGAATAGAGGGAGGGAACCAAAAGGTACAGAACTACTTTATGTGTTGACTGTGGTACTGGCTAGACACTACACATACCTGCCAAACTCACATGACTGTACACCTATTAATGGACAATTCTATAGTATGTAAATTATAACTTAATAAAACCTAATTTTAAAATACTGCCAGTGAAAGCCGAAAGATAAAACAATATATATTACATTAGGATAAAATTTGGTGATGGGAGAAAAACAGAAGTATGGTTTCAAAAAGAAAGAATGTAACATTTTGAATTGTTAAAAAATTTGTTCATATCATTTTAAGCGCCTGTTCACACATTTTTTGAAAGAAAAATGATGAGTATCAAATCACTGTGGTATTTAGATTCCACTGGATGCATTTAAGAGTAACGTTGTCGCAGTTTGGTTTTTAAATGTCAATATTTATAATACATTGGAAATTACATGCTATGCAACCATTTAAACTTACTTTGAAAAGCTTTAGCTATCACTTTGAAAATGCACGGGGAAGTACATAGTTTCTAAGAATCCTTTCAGGGAGGCACAAAGACCACTGCCCTAGCAAACAGCTCCCCGAAACTCTGCCACAGCTGGTTTTCAGGCGTGGCAAGGCTCTGAGCCCCAAAGCCTCTTGGGTAGGCAGGCAGTTTGCTCTTAGCCAATACCACCTTGTCTGTCAACTGAAATGTGCTTCATAAGTAATCCCCTTCTACAGCACGGGGCAAAAGTGGGTTTGCAGCGGTTCGCCTGGATATATAACAATGAATAATTAACAATAATACAAAAGGAAATGTGTTTCGTGTACTCACAACTGTATACCTACTTTTGCCCCACCACGTCTCTGGGGGCAACAGGCGAAAAAGATGGTAAAGCACTACCCTGGAGAAATTCTTGCACATATGTACAAACAGGACGGGACAGACAACTTAAAACAACCTAACTGTCCATCCCCAGCTAGATAAAGTGCAGAATTACCTTTCCATGAGATACCCTCTTCCAGAAACCCAAAGAAAATCTGATACGTTTAAATTGATAAAAATCAAATACCAATTCTAACATAGTTTATTTTTCTGACAGTCTCTAGTAAATTCGTTCATTAATTCATTCAACAAGAACTAAACGACCACATGCTCTGCGCTGACCTCAACATCCGCAGGTAATCCAGACAAACAGATGCCCTGGCTCAGTGGATGGAGTGCCGGCCTGCGAACCAAAGAGTCGCCAGTTCAGTTCCCAGTCAGGGCACATGCCTGGGTTGTGGCGTAGGGGGTGCACAAGAGGCAACCACACACTGATGTTTCTCTCCCTCTATTTCTCCCTCCTTTCTCCTCTCTCTAAAGATAAATAAATAAAATATTTTTAAAAATAAAAAAAAGAAAGATAACATTGCTGCTCCCGTGGAGCTTTAATGTGGAATAGACAAAAAGCAAACAAAGACAAAGGACCATCTCAGGGACTGGTGGGTGCCAGGAATGAGATATTTCCGGGAGGCAGAGATTTACTGCTCGGTGAGGGAAGGTAGGGTGAAGTCACTTTGGAAGGGAAGGGCCTCTCTGATGAGGCAATGCTTAAACAGGGAACGCAAATGCAAAGCCCCAGAATAGAAGGAGGCAAATGTCTCGAACAGCTAGATGCCCAGGACCTCCTAAGCTTAATGAGAGACGTAAGCTTTCTAAGCCTACAGAAACGCAAGGACATTTGTCACCGTGTGGTAGTTTGAAAGTTTTACAATTCGTTTCAAAAAGCTAAAGACACCTTGTTTCCTACCCATGAACATTTAAATACGTATCATACTTCAGTTACATAGCGTGACTTCTTACATGGTATGTAAGTAAAAACAGTATTACAGTATTACACTGAAATAAAATAACACTGAAAATATAATAACAAGGACGGACTCCTTAAGGTAGCTGCTGAATGGCACTGGCAAAAATCAATCTTTCTCCAACACGTGTGTCATCCATTTCAAAAAGACAGCAGATTGTAAATATATTCTTGGGAACAGGTGGTATGGAATAGAGTAAGCAAGCCCAGGCAGGGATCAGAACAGGTGACCATGAAGAGTAAAATAATATTAGAGTAAGGCATTAAACATCTGTATCATGTTTCAGCACATGTGTTAACACTCAAGCTGCTCTTAAAGCCATCATGTGTTTTCTTGGGACTTGGATACAGCGAACAGTTGATCTCTTCATTTCAGGAAAGAAATCTGAAATACACTCATGGAAAGGCGAACTCTACCAGCTATTGCGGTTACCACCTATATCCCAGATGACCATCCAACAGGCATTTAAATTCCATTCCCTAAGTCAGTGTCCAAGATACTGAAGTAGACAACATGGCTAACACTGTGATGAGCACTACAAGAAAGGAAATAAAACGGAAGATGCCGTCCTGCCTTTGTTTGTAGACCAAGGTGCCATGACACCGTCTCTGTTTGCAGTTCTAGCTGTTACATCACCAAGAACCCAAAAGGAGGCATGGAAGGAACAGCGGCACTAACCGGCGGTCGAAGGCCAGGCAACCCTCCGGCAGAAAGACGCAAGTAAACGACCCCGACCCTCTGACCCAGGAGCAGCTGAGAAAAGCTCATGAGATCAGGAAAGGTTTGTACATGATAACTAGAGCAATTTCCCAAATTTGAAGAGTAAGAGCCACAAAAGAACATCACAGCTTTATGGAAAGGTAGGAAACATCTTAGCCATGAGGTAGCACAAAATGAAAAAAGAAATAAAAGCACTAATAAAGTGCTGGATAAGCCACAGTTTCTGAAGCCTGAGTTAGAATTCTGGTTTACTACATATTAGCTGTGCTGCCTTGGACAGGTTTCTTAACCTCTCTGTCTCAGTGCTTCACCTATGAAACAGTTGCTGTGAGGATGAAATAAATGAACGGTACTCAACAAACAGGGAGGGCTTTAAAAACTTGAGTCATAACTTCACCGGCAGAAAGGAGTCCACAGATCAGGCCGGACAACTATCCTGCTTACAAGGATAGTCCTTGGCTGGCAGCTGGGAACTTGGGTTTCCAGAAGTTTCCCACCAACATTCACCCTTAAGAATGGATTCCTCTGCCTAAGAGTACGCAACGCGTGGTTTTGGTGACGCACTGCTCTCCTTCCGCGAGTCTGGGAGGTTGGGACACAGAGACTGCCCTCACAATCACCCCACAGTAAAAGCCCTGGGAGCTGTGTCCCGAACGGGTTTCCTTGGCTGGTGGCGTCTCACGTGTGCCATGGCAACCTGCAGGCGGGGGAGCCAGGCACGTCCGGTGGGGCTGCACTGCCAGAGGCCCCCCGGAAGCCGGCACCTGGTTTCCCCGGGCTGCGCCCACGTGCTTTCCCTAATTTTGCTTCCTATCCTTTGACCGTCACCAATCGTCGCTGTGAGAGCAATTACAGGCTGAGTCCTGCCGGTGAATCATCAAAGCTGGTGCTGGCCTTGGGGACCCAGCAACACACTCAGACACAGTTAATTATCTTACGCTGGGTATAAATATAATACAAACGCACTGAAATAAATCTTGAAGTCAAGTGCAAGGAAAGTGATTTTTTAGAGATAATACTTTGATAACAAGAAAAAACCTGGCATTGTTTCTTCTCATTAAAAAAAAGTATGAAATTTAAAAGTTGAGACTCAGTGGCATGTCCATTAAATTATGTCACCATTTCCTGATGACATGCTTTATGTCACAAGAAAATAAGTATTTACCTTACACCTTCTAAGTGATGTTCCGGAAAGCAGTCAGTGGCCGACAGTTGGGCACACCCTTCAAACGGCAATCGGACACAACTGAGATGCCCGAGTCACCGAACTTCAGAAAGGCGTCACTCACTTCACACACTCTCTACCTCTCTTACAGAGGAACGGTTAGTCTTCTCTGACACTTAACAAAATCCATTGTTCTGCCCAATAAATCAATATCTGGGAAAGAGAATTTAGAAAGAAGCGTTTGAGAAATGTGACTTTCTGTTTTTGGGTTGCCAGATCAATTCGCCCACTGGAAAAACAAACAGAAGCAAAAATGCCGGATCAAACACTGAAACGAAACCACCTCAGAGGCGCTGAGTTAAAAACACAGCGTGGCCAGTCCACACTCTTGGGGTAGCTCAAACCCAAAGAGGTTGGCGGGGAGTTGGCATCCCAAAGCCACGTTTGCCCTGAGGTTGTGGGTCCATGTCTGCACTGGGACTTTGGTTTGGTGGCTTCCTCAAGAAGAGGGCAGGACTGAGGACTTGCCCCACACAGGTCACTGGGTGTGCAAACCGATACGAATGACTGGGAAACACCACGTGGAAGTATGATATTTTGGCCCTACGTAAACATTTGCATACATTCTAACCCAGGACTTCTACACCAAAGTACCTGTCTAAGAGGAACACCTGCACGTGGGCACCAGGAGTGAGGGTACAAGACCGTTCAGACGGTATTATTGGCAATAGCAAAAGCCAGCAGAATTGGGGAGTAAAAACCAAATGCTTATCAGCAGAAGAGATGAATTATGGTAATGTCATACAATGGAACGCTAACCACATTTAAAATGAGTGAATTATCATTATATGCAAAACAAGGATAAATATTGGAAACATATTGAGTCAAAAAAATTAAGTCACAAAAGACTACATGCATTTGGCAGTCATTTACATAGCTTTAAAATGAGGAAGATTATACATTAGGAAAGCGCATAGGCACACGTGTGTATATACACACGTGTGTGTGTGTGTGTGTGTGTGTGTACTTAAAGCAGGAAAATAATAATCACTTAACTCCAGATAGTGACTCCCAAGGTAGGAAAGCAGGAAGACAGGAAAGCGGAGGGAGCTCCTGGGTTTACTTCAGTTAATGGCCATATTTTAACTCTTGGATTAAATGCGCTCATTGTAAAGTTAAACACATTGACTTAAATAAACTATAGCCATGCATGAGAAAAATTAGCTACACACATTTACAAATTTACATGATTTTCCAATCTGATTCAAACTATCGCAGCATCGTTTTAATTTATGCAAACTGTTAATATGCCATTTTGGAAATAATTTACCATAACATTTCATTTATCTGTACAACATACTGGAAAGACTAGCCCGTGAAACACCAGTCAAGAATAAGTAAGGAAAATGGTGTACGTTACTTCTATAAATCTAATTTAAGGAAGTATGATAAACAGTTCCTTCAGTACTATTAAACTGAAAAGCTTCCAGGAACAAACAGCCCAGGACACTGAAACTTCTCAAAGATAACTAGCTGTAAAAATATATGCCATGAGAAAAACAGAGAATAACGCTATGATCTATAATCCACTGCCATAGACTGGATGTTTGTGTGTCCCCTACATTCATATATGGAAACCTCCTACGTGATGGTATTTGGAGGGGGAGCCTCTGGGAGTTGCTTAGTGCCGTTATTCATAAAGGGAACCCCAGAGAAGCTCCTCTGGCTCTCCCACTAGGTGAGAACACAGCAAGAAGACGCTGTCTATGAACCAGGAAGCGGACCCTTGCCAGACACGCCATCTGCCAGCACCCAGCTCTTGGGCTTCCCAGCCTCCAGAACTGTGAGAAATCAATTTCTGTTGCTCAAGCCACCAAGTCCGTGGTCTTCTGTTACAGCAGCCCAAATGGGCTATGACACCACGGCAGTGGAAAGCACATGGTGACAAGGCTGAGACCCGATCACATTCTTGATCTGTGCCCACCTAGGTGTGTGACCCTGGGTGGGTCATTTAACCTCACATGTGTAAAATAAGAGACTGTACTAATTGTTCGCTAAGGGTTTTTTTTTTCTTTCTGGTAAAATTCCATGCCCCTGTAATAAACAGTTCTTATCAATTATTGGTGAAATCATCATGCCATTTCCTTATACTCAGAAAAGTAGCATGATACGTAATTTAGGACTCGAGCACCTTTCAATGATAACAGTGTCCGCAGCTGAGCAGAGAATGGAGCATCAATACAGCGTCACTACGGGACGAGTTGAAATGGGAAGTTTTATCACGCATAAGAGTTTGCAGGTGGTAGGTAAGTGTGACTTCCGGTGGACCAGAAGTGTTCTGTGGTGTAGCCTTTTCGTGTGACTACACGGAGGCAAAACCTCATAATTTAAGCATTAGGGTTCAAAGATTAAGCATTAAATTCTATCATGTCAAATAATTTGAAAAGGTAAATCTTGCAGAAATATTGTTCAAACTGCCTAATATAATATAGCAGTTGTTCAAAGGTAATGTTAACATTCCGACAAGCAGAAAATCACAAAAGAGACCCTATTAGTATGCTCAAGTGATACTTCACACATTCTCTACATAATTTTAGACTTTGGACACATCAAAGAGTCTGATATTTTCTCTGTTTTGAGGTTTCCTCTGTTTCTGGTGGTGGGGGGAGATACAGACATACAAGTATATAATGCCAAATGATATTCCCAAATCATGTGTGTGTGTACCAGATATTTACCAAAAGGTATTCCATTTTAAAAAAAGAAAAAGACAAGCCACTAAGAGGTAAAGACTTGTGTGACTCATAAAAGAGAAAGAATTAGTATCCAGAATATGTAAAGAACCCCTATAAACCAATATAAAAAATAACTCAATATTTTTATGTGGGCCAATAACACGTATAACCCAATGGCTAGCACACAGGATGCCCAACTTTACTAGTAATCAGGGAAATTAAAATTGCAATAAGATGCCACTTCACACCCAGCAGATTGGCAAAAACTAGAGTTTACTCCTGAGTGTCGATGAGAATAGGATGGCAAGGAACTCTAGTGCACCGACAAGTGAGAAGGTGAAGGACTCAGGAAGCCAGCCGGGGTGCAGACGTGCATAGCTATGAGCCTGCCGTCCCGCGCCCAGGTGTCTGGGCCCTGCAGGAGCCCTCCCGGTGGTGGACCTGCACATTCACTGCAGCCCCATTTGCAATAACAACAAAGGGGTCCATCCATAGGAGAAGGAATATTTAAATTACGGGATATTCACAGAGAGGGAAAAGATGTTCTAGGAAAATCTTCCTTTTCCCTGTCTCTACGTCCATGCAGAGGAACCTCTTCTGGAGTAACATTCCCAGCCTCCCTCCAGTTGCTCTCGAGACATTAGTGCCTTATCTGACTGGCGCGCCTCCCCCTGTCCTCTGAAGGCTCTGCTCCACCATGCCACATGGCGGCCCCCGTGGGGGGGAGTCCCAGGCTAGTTACACAACCTGGGACTGGCAGGGGAAGCCTATTTAGTTCTGGCTGCGTTCTAGCAGGTTCACCCTCCAGAGAGCTCTCTCACAAATAAAGCTGTTATTTTTATCCACTACTCTCTTAACACTCCTCAGATCTCTTTCTCGATTTATTCTAGATGCAAAGAGGGTGCTGGATATTGTGCCCCCTCGAGCCCCCAACAGAACACTACACAGCAGGGAAAGATACATGTAGTAACATGGCTAAGTCTTAAAATACGCAGTGATGGGAGAAAAAGCAATTTGCAGTTATGTAAGGTTTAAAAATAGACAATACAGAGCTATACATTATTTAACAAACGTAAATCTGTGTCATAAAATATAAAGACACACATGAACGATTTGAGAAATTCAAGCTAGTGACCCTCTCTGGGGCAGAGGAAGGGGAAAGGCCCCCAGGCAGGGCTGCCCAGGGCGCTTCAGCCATGTTTGGAACGGGATGCTTTGTTTCTTCACCTGGGAGGAACATCTATGGATTTCTTTTCCTGCCTCAGATATTTCACACACACACTCTTACATACCACAACGCACATCTACGAGACACAAACGGCAGAGCTGACAAAGCCACGAGAGCTGCGTGCTGTCGCCGTCAGGCCCCGTCAGCTCTGCCCAGATCCCTGGGAACAAGGCCAGTGGGCAGAGGCGCTGGCCGTGCCTGCAGATAGACACTGAATGTAGTGCTGGCTCGGTTTTACTCTGAACGGGAGGAAAACCTATTAAACCACAGCAGCAGGGTGAATTAGCGTGCATAAGGCAAAACAAGCAGCCACGGAGTGGAAGTGCCAGCAGCAAACTGGGGAGAGGCTTTTAGAACTTACTTTTGCCGGAACGAAACCTAACCTACTGCCTTTTTTAAAATAACACAATCTTTTTATTAATTACCTCTGAAGGAAGATTCAGTGAGCGCTCTTAGTAATGCATTTCAGTGTCTTACAAATCCTAGAAAGTTTCATGCAGTGGAAATTTTAAGGCAGTATATCATCACTGCACATGGTCTGAAGAAAACGCAGAGCCAGTCCTTACTCTTTGCTGACTCCCTCCTCTAAACCAGACACCCTGAAACTAACCCGTAATAACAGAACAGAGTCTACAAGTCTGTACCGCTTCAATTAAAAAAATACATGTTTTTAAAACTTTCACTTATTTCATTAAGTTGCTAATTTTGAACAACTTCCTTTCTCCAGAAGAGAGGCATTCAGATGATAAACCCTTTTGGACTGATGCACGCACAGGCCTCAAAATCACTTCTTCATGCCTTGCGACTCTCACAAAGGGGAACAACCGAGGACTATACTACATGTTTGGTCCTTAAAGTCATTTTACAGTATGCAGCCCTAGGACAAGTAAGATGTTAGAAAAGGCAGCTGAGCCCTGAGGGAAACAACAGACCCAACCCAGCAGAGTGCCTTCCCGACGAAAGTCTGTCCCGTTCTCTGCTGCCCTTGTCTGGAATAGCCCTGTGCACTCCTCAGGTTCTTGGGCCCAGCCTGGACTCAGAAAAAAAATCTGTTGAGCTGAATTTAACTGACAATTAGAAACCAACATGGGAAGATAGCGGCGATCCGAGAAAGGGTGCTCGTCACTAGCATGGCTGTGGATGCTGGAGTGCCCCGAAAACCTACGCATCTTGAGGACGCCAACGTCTTTCTTTAACCTTCACCTCCCTTTCTACAAGGCTTGCAACCTTATAGAGGGTTACATAAATAATATTGATACAATATAAATATACAAATGATATAAAATACATACCATACCAAAATACTGAAAATGTAACATTATAATGTAATATACTATAATATACTATAATATACTATAATATAATACAATACAAGCTGGCATCCATGAATAACGCATCATCACACCCCTGTCTACCTCTAACAACCCACCTCAGCTCTTCCTCTTGCTCATCACAGCCCAGCCCTTCTCTTTGTCCCTCAACCCTGTCACTCTCGTACCCATTTCAGGGCCTTTCAACTGCTTTTCCTCGTTCTGGTGGCTCTTCTGCCAGATGGCAGGCAGTTTTTCATGATCTAGACCTTCAAATGTCCCTCAAAAGTTTAACCTCCCATCTAAACCACCCCCCCATTCTGTCACTGAGCTGGTTAACCGTCCTTGCCACTGTCTGCCATTCACCTGTTGACTCAGTCCCTGTCTGCCTTCTCACAAGTGAACTGTGACCTTGGCCGCAAGGACCCCGTTTGCTTTGTTCTTGGCTCTCTCCCTGCAGCATCCAGAAAGGTACTCGGCACACAGTAGGTGCTCAGTAACCACGTCATGAATGGATACGTGACTGCATGCCTGCTCAATTTAAAAGTCCTCAATCTCAAGGCTTCTAAGACTACAGCCATGCATTCCCTATTTTATCAAATTCAAAACCCTTTAATGTGGTGTTTACTTAAAAGCAGGGGCCAGCAGAAGAAAATAGAATTCTTAGAATGAACATTCAAGCGAGCTGAAGTCATTGAGATCACTGACGTGAATGTTGTCATTTAATTTACATATTTTCAACACACTGATCTGAGTCATTACAAGCTAAAAATAAATCCTTTCACTATTTTACACTAGGCACTAATTTAATTATATTCTGTTACTAAAGCTCTTACATTATTTTCTATCCAAATTACCATGTACTCTTCTGGCAATGATATGAGCTTCCTCAATATGTTGCAGGTATTCTTGTAGTCTCAGAAATGGTATGAGGTGAAATGCACTATGAACACATTACTGAATAAAATGCCTAGGAAATTATATTCTTCCTCGCGGCCAGAAAAAGGAGACGCAACACCTTCGGTCAGTCATTAGGAGTAAAAGCCCATGAACAGGGCTGTGTCTGCATCATGCATGAAGCCGACGCTCCTACGTGTCTCCTAGAATCTGAATAGCTCTGTGTTACTGAATACACATTTAAAGGAGAAAGCTATCTCTTAAAAAAAAAAAATTCAAGAATCATTTAAACACAATTACACTGGCACAGTTTCCAAATCTATCGTAAGCTATTCTGTCTAAGTTAAATGTAAACTCCACATCTTTCAAGCTGACCTGCTACAACTATTAGGTTTTATGTTCATTAAAAAAAAATGTTATTGAACTTATTGGAGTGACATTGGTTAGCATAATTATATAGGTTTCAGGTATACAGTTCTATACTATGTCATCTGTACACTGTACTGTGTGTTCGCCACCCCAAATAGTCTCCTTCCATCACCATTTAACCCCTTTACCCTCTTCTGCCTCCCCCACCCCGCTTCCCCTCTGATGACCATGAGTCTGTGTCCACGTGTTTTTTTTTCCTTGCTTAATCTCTTCACCTTTTCCACCCAGCCTCCTCACCTCCCTGCCACAGCTGTCAGTCTATTCTCTGTGAGTCTGTTTCTATTTTGTTTATTAGTTTATTAGTTATTTCGTACAGCCCCAGAACCATAAAAAAGTCCCACTTTTATAAAAGCAAACATCATTCTGTCTGAAGTTTCATGTTAAAACTTCACACATTTGGAGAAAAAAAACAACAACACCTATACTCCTGGATGTCGCTGTCATTTTCCGTGAAAGAAAATGTCACTGGGCTACAGCCGGAGCTGGAGGTGAAATACACACAGTCAAGTAAAGGCTGCTTTGCTATTTGGCAAATGCAAGGCTTGTTTCCATACAATGGGTGGGAGAGGAGGGGAGGGGCAATTCCAGGGGTTTGCAAACCAAGAACACAAGGTTTTTTTTAAACTTAGGATAGTGAAAATATTAGCGTTTTAAAAACCAGTGTTAGCTTTGGCTTATGTTCAGGAAATTGTAAGAGATAAAACAGAATTAATGCATTAAGGCATGTAAATAATCACAACTTCTTATCCGCTTTTAAGGCCGTTGCTACAGAAATGTGAACTTGAAAATGCACTGACTGCAGCTGAAGCCCCTCAGACAGACCTCATCTCCAGTGTGCACACAGTGGGACAACTCGGTGGCCGATGGGTCAGAAGGCCTGGCATGGGGCGGGATACTCTGTGAAGGGAGGAGGAGGGTTCCCATGACCACCCTGAGGCGGATGATGTGCTACTTCCTGTTGCATTCTTTGGTGGAAGTAAGACACAAGCCAGCTAAGACTCAGCGAGTAGAGGAATAAACACTGCTTGATAGGAAGAAGGCCAAGCCAGTTTGCGCAGGGCTTACTAACAGGGGCGGGGTTTGCGTCCATCCTCACAAACAACCCACCCCTGCAACCTGTGAGCACGTGGTCCTTTTCCAGTGAAGCGGGCCTCTGAATAAGAAGGTTCAGGGCATTAATGGGAGATCTTAACTCAGTGAGTTCGGTTTGAGAGATTCATTGTAGTTGCCACAAACACTTCAATCCTCACACATGCACAGGGGGTGCAGGAACTTGTACTTTCGCGGGTACAGCAATGTTGCAAATGTTCCTGGGGGGGGTCGAGGCCCCCCCCCCCCCGAGGCAGAGCACAAATGGGAAGAGCTGTACTGCGATGTGAGGCAGGCCACCCGTGCTCAGCGTGAAATGAGAGACACAACCCTACCAACACAGGTGCCGAAGAGACGCATGCTCACTGGGGGGTGGACGGATCAGAATGGGTGACAGAGGAGGGGGCCCGACCTCGCCAGGTGCAGTGGAAGGTTCATCCCAGAAAGGAGTTATCGGGGCCGAGTGGGAAAAGGGCGAGATGTAACCAGTTCATCAACTGGGCGAGAAAGTAGAAGAACCGCAGAGGAGGGTAGGAGCCAGAGGCGAGCCAACCTTGAATTCTGAGTCAAGGAGTTTGGCCTTTAGCCTGTCCACCTAGATGGGCCTAGACGCCGGACTGAGGTGATGGAAGAGGGCTGACAGCAAGAAGATGCTGAGCAAGCAAAGGGACCCAGTGACTACGTGGATTAGAGCAAAGACAGGAGAAAAAAAATCAATGATGGCTGCAGGAATGAGTCTGAGAAGATCACGGCATCACTGACAGAAATCAAAGAAAGCGCTGATGTCTGGACCAGGACAATGGCCTTCCCCTTCAGTAGGATGAACTGAAGGTGACAACAAGCAACCTGAAACATTGCAGCCATGCATTAGCTGAGCGACTTTGGGAAGAGCACCTGACCTCTCTAGGCTCAGTTTCCCCATCTGTAAAATGGGAACGACAGACAATGGTGCACAGCACACCGGGTGGTAGTGGGGACCGAGTGAAGCAGCAGCAATGCCGGGCGCTCACGCAGCACTGACGTTCGACCGGCTCGCTGCCGTCACCGTCCAGTTTACCGGCTGACAAAGAGCCCAGTCACTCTTCTTCTGTCACCTGAACGCAGGGCTCCCCGATAAACCTCTTACCAGCTCTTCCTCTCTTTTCCCTCTCAATACAACAGACCATTTAACACGATCTGTTCTAACGGCAGTCCTTATGGGTTTTCCACAATGCTCGGGTCTGAGCGATTTATTTGTGCCTAGAGAAGGCCCCACTGCTAGACAAGCTCATCCCAGCAGGCCGCTGAAACGAGCCCCCGGCCGACCCGTGAGGGCTGGACGGGAGCACCTGCTGGCTGTGGTCTCTCTGGACTCGGGCGTGTCCCCTGCTGGGCCACTGGTCCCCGCCATGACTGCGGTTTTTCCTGAGAAGCGTTACCCAGTAGTTTCAACGGGGCTTCTGTACAGTGAAAAGAACCGAAAGAAAAATACTACATACGACTTCGTGATAATTTGCAAAATGCTAAGGGATCTTCATTGAGATGGAAGGTTTCTGTCTTTGAGATTTTAAAAAAATAACAGGAAACCGTATAAGGTTTCACAGTAATAGTGCAGTCAGTCACAAAGGGGACATGAGTGAAGGTGAACCCCAGGTAAGTCTGAGAATTCAACACTGTAATCATTAGCATACTGGGACGCGCTAAACAGACGTTTATCATGTACACAGTAGGGGATTAATAAACATGTTATATAATGCTGAATGAAACTGATGAAGCCAAATCATTAAATATTTATTTCCTTGCCATTAGATCATGTACTGTTAATTGTAATTTAAAGAGTTGAAAGACAAAAAGGCATAGAAACAGAGAATCGAGGTATTTAAAGCTGGAAGTCCTTTAGAAGAAGAGGCTGAAATCCAGGGAGGTGAAGAGACTTGCCTACGTCAGTTCCCACTCAGGTGGGAGCCGAGCACGAGGAACTGACCAACGGCCCCGTGCACATGCCACAACCCCGCAAGGGACACGAGGGAGCCACAGAGAAACTCGAGCCAACCAGTTTTGTGATTTGTTTCAAGGTCTAACAATAGGCTGAGCGGAATAGACAGATTCTGAGAAATGTGGACTTCAATTATTTGAGCCATAAATGTTTCCCACTAGGATGTTTAAACAGTTCCTGACAGCCTAAAATATGGATTTTTTTGTCCATTAATGCAGTCACATTTAACAGTGTTGTAGTATGAGATTTTTTTTGATATTTTTATCAAAAGATTTTATGACCAAATTGTCAGAAATCAAGGGGGAAAAATGTGCAGTTCAGCTAGTGTTTTCATATATCCACAGCCTTTGGTCTATGAAAAGGGTTATAGCCATAGATTATATAGCTCTATTTTTGACTGTGAAAATTTATATGCTGTCCAGATCTTTATTCTATTGAAATTGAACTGGAAAAAGGCCCTTAAAGAAAATGATTTCCTTTGAAATCTGTAAACGGTAGTGGATCTGGCTGCAAAAGAGAATCAAAATCCCTTTCAAGGGGGCCCTTGGAGAGAGACACACAAGGGAACGGCGGAGGCTCTGCCCCGCGTGAGGAGTATGTTTATTTGTGTCTGCAATCTGTTGTCAGGCTGTGTGGGTCAAGGGCAAATCCCATCACTAACGCGACCTTAGCCACGTCCCTCAGCCACTCTGTGCCTGGTTCCTCATCTGTACATTGGGGGCGATGACAGCAGCTGCTTCAGGGGCTTGCCGTGTGTGTCCAGTGAGTGGAGACAAGCTGGTGGGTGGAACAGGTCTTGGCTCGCAGCAGGCACGTGGTGCGTTTGAGGTGTTCTGCTCACTCCCTCATGTCTACTGCCTTCCCTCGCCAGCCACGCCTCCCCTCCTTTACCCACTTGTCCGCACTGTTGCCTCTCCCCGGGATGCCTTCCCATCTGGGGAGTCGACATGACATAACCCAGGCGTTAGGTTCCTGGACCGCCCTGGCCGAAATCGAGTCCTTGCCGTGCGGTCACTCCATGAGATGGTCCCTGCCTGGTTTGTGGCCCCAACAATTCCCTTCTTGACGCCTTGCATGCGGAACCTGCTCAGGAACTATTTGTGGGATAAATCGACACATGGAGTTGTCCCCTCTTGCCTTGTCACATAGTACCTGTTATTGTCACTATGATGAAGGAGGAAAGGCTGGTCCTAGAGGCCCAAAAGGCAAAGTTGATGGAACCATCATGACTGTCTTCTAGAATAAAGCATAATTTATGAAATGCAAAGCTAATTTAATTTCATGAAAACTAAGAACTTCCGGAACAAAGTCAGCACAGAATGAAACATCAGATTTAAAATAAAGGCCACTTGGTCTGTACCCCGACGGGGCAGGGTGTATCACTGCTGTCATCTCTCAATCACCCATAGTAAACAGGAGTGGACCTTTCAAGACAAATACCCATTTGGCTGTGACAAATTATTCCAGCAGTCAAAGCCTTTCATGTTCTCCTGCCTCCTTTTCTAGGGTAGTCTACACACCTTCATAAAAACATTAATAAACAGTGTTCACTGAGTGTCCACTGTGGGCCGGGTTTTTATCTGTATTCACTCATTTAGTCCTACAAACAACTCTATGATGCAGATTCTCTGAACGTCTGCAGTTTATAGATAAGGAAACTGAGGCACAGAGAAGTAACATTCCCAAAGTCTACTGGCTAGTCAACTCATTTTAATTCATCTTCCCACATTTCACATCCAATATGGGGATCAGTGTGGAATACCCAGGCTACTCAGCTGCTAGTTGGAAAACGAGGGGCCAGATGAATTCTTTCAAGGCAGGTCTGGTCTGCCTGGGAAGGAAGGGCCAACCATGTCAATTACAAGGAATTTCAGGGCTCAGAGGAGCTCAGGCTACATGCAAGCTGACTCCAAGCCCTAGGGGATCCAAACTCACAGGCAAAGCAATGGACTCTCTGGGCAACAGTAATATGAGAGACCCAGTGGGTATTCCAGATGACACACTCATTTTGGAGCAAGAGCCAGCCAGGAGCTTGGGAGAAGCTGGCCTTCACGACTGGAAGCTAGAAAAGGAGAGTCAGAGTTTGGAACAAGCCTTCGTACTAATCAGGAAAATGCAAGAAGCTGGACATGCTGAGCCGGACTGTAGGCATAAGGAGAAGGTGAGTTTGGGAAGGTGGTCCCTGGGATCAAGCCAGAGAGGGGTAGTTGTGCCACCGTTAGGCCATTCACCACAGTGCAATAGGAGAGATCAGATAAAACGTTTCAGTGGCTCCCAAATGTCCTCAGGATGAAGTCCAAACTTCTCAACAGTTTACATAGCCCTTCATGGTCTGGTCCCTGCCGACCTCTCAAGCCCATCACTCCGCATTTATCCTTCCGGCCCCACCCACCCCACCCAGACAAAGGAAAATGTGTGTATTCAAGAGCAGACTAGCTATCCTGAACAACTCTCAGTTATCCAAAATGCTCTCCTATTGACCTCTGCGGAGGCGCTCTGCCCAGAACACACTCCCGCTCTTTGCTGGGCTATTTCCATCCTTCAGGGCTCACGGTGGCATCACTGTCTCGGTGCCCCAGCCTGTACTACACATCCTTCCTCTACATTCCCACCTGCTTGGGGGTCATCTTGCAGGATTAATCATCTTGGATTCTAACTACCTATCTCCCCAACTAAACTATAAGCTCCTAGAGGGCACAGAGACAAGAGGGTATGCTGCTGCTTTAAATGTGAGGTGAGGACCATACATACAATCAAGAGTCCAGGGAGGGTGTGGAAACATTATCAAGTGTGTAAAGAGCATCTACATTTCAGGCCGTGATCTGAAAGCTACATCCAGTGTGCCCAATGTAAACACACACAAGAATACAGATGTCTACTGGGTACCCGTGTCACTTCGAGTGTCAAGAGCTTCCCTTGGAAGACGTGAGATTCTGACTCCAGAGTTTTTTATCTCGTGGGGAGGTGCAAGAGGAAAGACAGAGAAGGCAGAACCCGAGGGTGCAGAAGAGTACACTACTCTCTCTTCAGAACTGACTCGCGCTTACAGAAGAAAACCAAAAACTAAATGAAGAGAACTGGGCATCGAGGTATAACATTAGGATGTGGCATAGGGGAAACCATGAAGCCTATTTTGTTTTCATCGTTGATAAAAGTGCACCTAGTTCACAGGCTATGGATCAGGCTTGGGGGGGAAACAAGACAAATTAATCTAAGACTACTCATTTTGTGATGGCTTAAAGCAAACAACTCTTAGTAATACTATGAAGCCAGCTAATAAAATAAATAGAAATGAAGTCGAAGGAATTTAAACATGGAAATTTGGGGGGGGGGGGGGCGGGAAGAACTGCACAAGGCAAAACAGACAACATACAAAGCTAACCAAACAAAAGCTAAATCCAGTAAATAGGCATTGCCGTGCGCCCTGGAGGACTGCCAAGGAGAGTGAAATTCAACAGAGAATGCTTCTGCCACCAGTTCTGAAAACTTCAGTTCCAGAAAGGCAGCAGGAAGGCTGCAGCCACTTCAGAGCGGCCCGGGGAGCACGGGGTGGAGAGGCAGCAGACCCGACGTTATTTCAGGCAGCCCACTCCCGCCCCGTGCCTGATGGTGTATCTACCCCCTGCACCCCCCCGCTGTAAGAAACAAGTCCAGGTCATAGATGAGAAATTGGCAGCAGCCTTCTCTTCCCCATGTGCAGATGAGAAGACCATTTAAATATCTGTAGGCTACCAACCTAGTATCTAAAGTGTAGGGATGAACCAGTCCCTGAGGCCCAAGTAAAACAAAGCATCAATGATCTGTGAACCTGGATGCTGGGAACAGGGTCCCAGGCGTGGGTGCTGCCATTGCTCTCTGGGTCAGAGTGCAGCTCTCCACTCAGTTTTGCCCTGGAGCAGGCATAGTGGTAGGAGCAGTAAGTAATCCTAGCAGTGAGAACCATCACCATCACCAAGGCAGTCCCTGGCCCAAGCATGTATTCTTGTGCCAGGCACAGAGTGGGGCCCTTTGCATGAACTGTGCCTGAGAACCCTCCCAACAACCCATTATTATCTCGACTTTATAGCTGCACACTGTACGGATAAGGAAGCCAAGGCGAGACACTTTTCAAAGGGATCACAGTGAATCGGCAAAGGAGTAGAGATCTGGACCCGACAGGGCTATCCCAGAATGACTTATTAATTGCTGGCGTGGCATGCGCTATGAACTGCGCCAGATGCAACTGGGGTACGATGGAGTCTCTACAAATGATAATAAGGAAGACTAAGAATTCCTTTCACTTAGACTGTAAAAAAGTCTTGAACTTTATTAGCCTTTAAAAAAGAAAGGAGCCCTACTCTTTAATATTACCATATCTATCCAGCAAATATTTAGGTTGTTCAAACCCCCAAGGAGACTAGCAAAACAAAACAAAAGGAAAATTGATATTATATAGTTCAGGGGCTCTTTTTGGTTGGCAGAACACCAAATAACAGACTTATTCAGTGCCAAACACTGGGAGACCCGAGAATCTCAAGTTCCTTAAAATTTCCTTAGCATAGCATTGCTTTATCCTCAAGTTTTACATTGCTCTCTTTATTGAGATTTCTGTACATTAACATATGCTTTTTTTTTTTTTATTTGACCTATTTTCCGATGGGACTGAGGGAGGAAAAATCACAAATGCATACTTAAAGCCACAAAAATATTTAAATTCGCCCTATCTTTCTCATACATTTTTGGTGCTTTCTATTTGAGATAAAAGATAAAAACTCGTGTGCACAATTAATTGTAGTGATGAAAGAAGGCTGGGCAGTTGCTTAAGAAACGAGAACAACAAAGGAATAAACTACTGCAGGCACCACCAGGACTGGAATGACACTGCTCTGTGTACTTGATTTCCATGGCAACTAGCATCGGGAAGATGAATGTTTCCTAGTCACTCCGCTCTGCAGTGCACGTCTATAAATCAAACTTGCATAAAGAGCACAAGATTTCTGCTGTGGGCTGTACTCAGAGCTGGTTTATTTTCCTCTTACTGTATAATTATGGAAAAGAAGCACAAAACAATGAGGTCACTTTCGGTGGGGAACAAACTCAGAAATTACTAATACACCTGCGGCCCAGGATGCCATTCATGTAGCAAGAAACGAGAAGCAGGCGAGGCAGCGGCTGAATGAAAACCCTGCCGGCTTCTTCTGTAGGGCTCGGACGCAGGCGCTCACCGGCTCTGGCGGCGCACTGCGTGTTCCCAGCCGGCGTGCTCCCCCGCCCCTAAGCTCTGCACCGAAATGTGCGTCGGGGCACCTTAATTAACTGCCTTGGATGCAATCGAAGTTTTCGTGCTGACAACTGGGCAGACATGATACTCCGTGTTTAGTATGGGAGTTTATTGAGGTTGAGCAAGCATACGCTTGTTTTTATTTACGCTGAAAATGACGCCTGCTGTGGAAGGTAAAAAAAAAAGCACAACGCACGGGCACTGAGTTGGGGGTCAGGGGACTGGAGTTTTGATCCAGGTCCATGCAACCGTGAGTAAGCCCTCCATTTTCTGAGCTATAGTAGGAGAGAGACGACGTCTGTAATTGCCAAAGTCTCGGCCACCATCTGACTCCATGACTCTCGAATTTCTAAATACCAAAGGTCTGAATCTACCAATCAGATCTAACCAAAGATGTTATTTGTGCTGTTCCTCACAAGATATATACCTTACACTATCATACTTTTTAAATTCTCTACTGGCTAAAGCAGCTAATTAATAGAGTTTTATGATTTTACTGTCTATTGAAGCCTTCTTTGGGTTTCTTTCAACTTCCCAAACAGAATATGCTGTGGGAATTTGCATAAAACAAATTTAATAAAAATTTAATTAAAAGTTCTAAAATTTTTTTTACAATTTACACTCACTTTTATAATATAAAAAAATACAGAAATTTAAATAAGCTTCCTGTTACATAGATGGGAGCTGCCTACCAAGTCCTGCTAGTGCTCCTTGAAGTCTGCAGCACTCCGGCATGTACGTCTCAAGGCTCTCCGGGAGCTCATCTTTGGAAGTGTGATGCTCAATCAAAGGCTGCTGAACAGGCAAATGGACAAACAAGCTCTGAGTAATACCTTTGTTACACCTTTCAGCAATCTTGTATTCCTTTCCTTAGTCTTAAATGTTTAGGCAGATTCAGACCAACACATAAATATCCTCAGGATAGACAGGCAAGTACCTGAAAACCAGATATAATCAGGTACCTCTCGCGTGAGTCTGTGAGCCTTTACAAAATCTTCGTGGGACTTGACAACCTGGAAAGATCTTTTCGTTAGCAAATGCATACTGCATGCACAGTCAGACACACAGAGCACCTCCAGTCCTAAGGCCCTGCCCCCTCTGGAGGTAAGGGCGGGCTCAAAAAAGGGGACCGGGGTAAACAACATCCAAGGAGCACTGGGTGCCATGTTCAATGCTCACACCGACTCTGGGGAGAAGATGTTAATTATTCCCATTTTACAAGTTGGGGAAACTGAGCTGCAAAGAATTTATATAAGTGACTAAGGGACAGTTATGAAATATGTAAGGAAATTCTAAACCTGCTCCCTCTGATCCAAGGCTTCTGACTGCCTCTCAGGACACACTCAACAGCAGACTATTGCTCTAGCGTGGACTTCTCGGATGCTAAAACACAAAGGGCTAGAAAGGGGTCAACAAACAAACCTAGCCCCTAAAAAGCACGTTAGTAGTAAAAACATAGTACCAGCACGAATCAATATTTCTTCACTCTAACTCTGGAACCTAAGCGGGACCAGGAATACCACTCTGGTTCACCTCCATTCCCCAGACAGTGAGCTGAAGGCCATTTCCAGGACGGAGCCAGATGTTACACAACATGCAATTTACAAAGTGTGAATTGTATGAGAGCCAATGACATCTTTACAGTTTACCGGGGATGTATTCTGCTGTCCATCAAAGAGATTTGGTTTGGTCCCTAAGCTCAGAAGGCGCAACGATTTGGGCATATATTTTTGGTACTAATTTTTTTAAAACTAGTAAGATAATATTTATTAGGAAAGGCTCCAGGTTAACCACCTCTCCTTCCAATTAATTTCTTATCAGAGTTTTTAGCACCACCAACTGGAGGAAGAGATCTACTACAAACCTGCTCGGTTCTCACTCTGCTTTGTTCATTATGAGAGGATCATACACTTATTTCACATTTAATTTACAGCAAAGTAATTTATTTCAGTCTCTAAATAAAATTAGAAATGACTTTCCTTGTCAGTCAAATAAATAATAATCCACTTTGGCTTTTTCACACAAGAAGGTATATTTTGGCTAGTAAGTCATTAGAGAAAACGAAACCTACCCACTAAAGCTAATATCATTTATTCTACCATAAGCTCACACTCCAAAAGCAAAGACTAAGAACTATAATGAAAATTGGAAACTAAGAGAGAGAGAGAGAGAGAGAGAGCAAAGTAAATGGGATGGAATGCTATGGTAACCTGCAGTGTCTATAGAAGGCATTAATTTAATAGGAAATAGAAATAAGGAGGGAATTACACATTTGAAATGTTTTTTAGCTTTTCCCACCAAGATTCCTGACTCAGAGAGGGATTCTGCCATCTGAGATGGGCCACATGTTGCCATTTTCCTTCCTCCCTGTCTAATTGAACTCTATCCAGCAATGGGCACCGGCAGACAGCTCAGCTGAGCCCTGGGGGTCCAAATCTGATCTCTGCACAATCAATCAATCTCTGAAAATAAGTTTTCCCGAAGAAGTCCAATTTTTCCCCCCAGGATAACCAATTTGTGGATACAAGTTGTTTACGAAAAGTACATCCAGCTACTTGTTCTCATGACAAATTTGTAACCAGAATAAATGACACCACCCTATCAAATTTGCAGAAACTTCTCTAGCAGACAATGAACAACAGAAAAAAGAAAAAGGCTGTATCAACTCAATCTGACCCTGATGGCAGGGTTCTGTTAAAAAGTTTTCTCATAGAGTATAAAGCTACTGTCATAATTTTAGGATGATGGAAGTTTAAATCTCTATACAAATGTGTGGGCAAGCTCATATTTTTTTAAGATTTTATTTATTTCTCTTTAGAGAAAGGGAGGGAGAAAGGGAGAGAAACATCAATGTCTGGTTGCCTCTGGTGCACCCCGAACTGGGAACCTGGCCCGCAACCCAGGCATGTACCCTGACTGGGAATCGAACCGGCTCAATCCACTGAGCCACACCAGCCAAGGAAAGTTCATATTTTTCAAAGCCTCTAAATCTGCAATTGAAAACCCAGCAAAGAAGACAATTTGTAATAGGCCCAGATAAAATGAAGGTACAGCAGCTGATCTACCCAATTTGAACACACAAACTTTGATCAACCTCACTCTACTTCTTTGTTCATTTATTTATTCCTTACTCGTTCATTCCTGCATTCACTGACTACTCTCTCTCCACCAAGCAGTTTAATTTCTGCAAAAATGGAATAATCTCTTCTACTGCCCTCTCCTCTCCTTGGATGAGAGCCTCGATAGATATGCCACGTCCAAGTCAAGAGGACTTCTACGTGGAATCACAAATGAGTTACCAAGAATTCTAACAAAAAGACTTGGGTTAAGAAAAGTATTTTGTAACTTTTTTTCTTTCTAAATACATTAACATGATTTCTGAATGACATGTAAAGCTGAATGTGTTTAGACATTTTCTTTTAACTATAAATTCCATCTACTGGACCACTGTTATTAGGCAGTAGTATTCTGAAATCAAAAGAGCCAGGAAAGGAAAGCCAGGCAGAGGCCATGACCTTGTCTATGAAGCAGAAGGCAAGGCCACATGCAACACACAGCAATGGGAAGGGTTTGGTACAACCATGACAGACAGCAAGTCAATCTCCTCGTGTGTTACGAAGCTAATGAACTGACTGACTTGGGGTGTGATAGCAAGAAGGGTTTCGAGGCTCATCAGAAGAACGCAGGCCACAGGTACACATGGAGACAGTGATGGCACACATGTCAACCAACTGCCATCCCTGAACTGGGGAGTCAAGGACAGGTGAGTTCAAGTTCTCCTGGATGGCAGGAGGGTATTACATGGCTCAAGTGACAGGTACCCCAGACCACAGCCCTGAAAGGAAAGCACTCAGAATCACACAGGACCAGGGTGGGCAACTCAGGCAGTCCAAACTCTGGTCAAGTAGGCACAACAGTTTCTGCCTGAACAGAGAAGTGGGCCCCATTCTGGGACGGGCAGTCAGAGGATCAAGGTCGGCACCAGGGAATCTAAGCAACAGGATCCAAAAAGGTAGACAGAGAGCTCGCCAATCACTCAGACATTACACTTGATGACAGAGGAAGAGGGAAACTGTGGTGTGTCGGGGCGGAGGTCAATGCATTTCGGGAAGGCATGTGGTAAGCCCGCTCCAGGTCCCAGGTTGGCACAGAGCACGTCCAGGCAGCGGAGCCCACTAAGAGCTCGGGCCCTGCAGTGTAGCACCGCAGGCTGGTCAGAACCAAGGTGGGGGCTCGGGACAGAGGCCCAGTCTGAGGCCTGAGTTGTAAGTGAAGACAAGGTGGGGAAAGTGGTATAAATATCCTTGGGTCTTAGCCACAGTTAAGGAGAACGGAGGTGAGGAGTGGGGAGGTTACAGCAGGGGGGAGAAGAAAGATGGGGTCCAACATCAGAGTCCAGTAGCCGTGTTTGGCCACCAGAAACCAGTTCTGGCCTTGTACAATTCTAAGTCCCATGGGTGGGAGAGGTGTGGAGGTGAGTGATGGGCAGGAGAGAGGGGTGGGAAGAGGTAAAGGTTATTAGTATTAGTGCCTGTCCTGTCTCCCCTGGTGACAGCAGAGGCGAGGGAGAGAGCAGGAACTAACAGGCACCACAGGAAGTCTGTAGCGCATTTAATTATTATTTCGCCCTGATTTTCTCCGGCAGCAGGTTGCAGCCAGGGAGGGAAGACAAGCAGATAATGTGGGCAAGCTGGAAATGATAACACACAATGTGGAACTCACAGCAACTGATTAGAAGGGTGTTCCAAGGGAAGCAACACACAGCCCTGCCTTCTAAAGAGACACTCATGGATTCGGGTTAGCACTCCCACCCCAGTTAAAATGATAAAACCCTCCTGATTGACTTTAAATATATTTTGTTTCTCCAGTTTACTTGGCACAGTACGTTGCAACTGTGACAGACTTCCAAAGGCAACAAGCGTAACACAAGGCTTCCTGTCAGAGCAAAGCGAACCAGGATGCCGGCTGCAGCTTCATGCAATAAAAATGTTGCATCAGCTTCCTCTTGTACACTTTTGTAAACAGCTCCTCTTGTTTATAGTGCAGATAATCAAGTGAAATCTCAAGAATAACAACCCAAACCAAACCAATTCGCATGAACAGGGGAAAGCTACCTAATTACGCAGCCGGTTTACCAGGGGCACCTCTGGGCAAAGAGAACATGCCTTGCCTCCTTCCCCATATGCCAAGCGTTTGGCGATAAAAAGGCATGGTTCCTATTCTCACGATGTTTATACTGGTAAAGGAAGTGAGAGGGGAATAGAACAGTGATTAAAAGCACCAGCCTGGAAGTCAGCCTGCCTCAGGGTGAATCTTGGTTCCATTACTCAACAGCTGGTGACCTCAGGCAGGTCCTTTGACCTCTCCAGGCCTTTCCTTCATCTGTAAAATGGGAACAGATGGAGCCCAACCCGTGAGGACCCTGCGAGGATTCGGCACCGCGTCTGGTACATACTAAATCCTCAGTAACTGTCACTGGCCAGTGTTACTGTGGTCACCATGATTAGATGCATTAACGTGGCAAGTGCTATGGGAGTTCTGAGGAAGAAGAAAGAAATTCTGTGGGCTGCAGTGATCAAAGGCGTGGATCCCATCTAGATGTGTGGATGGGGAAGTCAGACGGAGAGATGGCAGTGAACCTGGCATGAGCAAAAATGCTATGAGAGAAATGAGACAGGACCAGTATACAGCAAGGGTGTCAGAAGTGTGGGCTAGGATTTCTGATTTGGGAAATGCTGGGCGACATGCTAGAAAGGCATGCCAGGTCTCTCTGCATGTAGGGGCCTCGGACGCCAGGCTAAGGAATCTTTCCCTTATCTGGTAGGCAATGAAGAGCTACAGAAGTCAAGAAGTAACATTAAAAAGTCATGCTGCCCTCGCTGGCGTGGCTCAGTGGATTGAACGCTGGCCTGCAAACCAAAGGGTCGCCAGTTCGATTCCCAATCAGGGCACATGCCTGGGTTGTGGGCCAGGTCCCTGGTGGGGGGCACACAAGAGGCAACTACACATTAATGTTTCTCTCCCTGTCTTTCTCCCTTCCTTCCCTTCTCTCTAAAAATAAATAAATAAAATCTTTAAAAAATAAGTCATGCTAAAGTATTCTCATTATCCAAAACTTAACAAGAAGGGCAGCCAGTGATTTTCAAACTTTAATGTACATATGGATTACCGGGGATCATATTAAAGTAAACACAATTGACTCAGTTCATTTGGAGCGAGGCCTGAGATTAGGCATTACTTGTAAGCCTCCTAACGCTGATGCTGCTGGTCTTTGGGGCACTCTGTGAATGACGAGAATGCATCTATTCAAGGCAGGCTGATGGGGGAGAGTGTTTGACAGGGGCAGGTAGACCAGACAGACGAACGCGAGGTAGCAAAGGTACCAATCAGCATGTTATAGATAAAAACGTAGTACTGGGAATCTCTGGTTCTGATTTTAGGTTATACGTTCAGAGAATAACCTAAACTTTCAAGTGTAACTCTTCATTCTGATCCTATTTTTTTCTTGACATCTTAAAACAATGTTACTTTAAATATCGCCTATAAAATAGAAACTTCTTTTACTAAGTACCAGTTGTTCTTATTTTATAAACACAACACACAACATTATCAAGATTTTCACCCAGAAATGACCTACCTACCACAAAGCAAAAACTTAGCCAATGGATGCCTTTCTCCATAAAGGAAAATGGCATGAACACAACCATGATGGGCAGCTATTAATAACTTCAAGGATGAAGGAATGAGTTAGCAACATTTGGTCAGAAGAAAGGAACCATGGCAGCAGCTCCTTATGTGGCAGTTGCATTAAAAGGAAGACAGCCTTCCTGCTGTTACAGCGAGAACAGCGGATACGACCATGTATGTAGATGAGGAACTGGATACACTGGCCATAATACTTGTTACAGCGACATTTCAAAAACTAAACCCTTGGTTGGGCAGCTGTCAAACCCCGTAATTTCCTCTTGAGAGCAGGCTATGTCACACTGACAGACCGCATCTGTATTCATGCTGGGGTGGATTCTGAATAATATCTGTGATAGGCAGAGTAAATAAAGGAGACTTCCAGTCCACTCTCCGTGATAGATAACCCCATCAGTGTGTTTCGGAGCTGGAAGAGGCCTGCCAGATCATATAATGTGACGCCCTCACTTCTGAGAAGAGGAGAGTGCAGGCCAGGAAGGTTCGGTGATTTGGGGGAAGTCCGGTAGGTGGCAGAGCTGGGACTAGATCTCAAGTCTCCCGACTCCCAGCCCTGGGGCTTACTGCACTACGGAACCTGAACACGGCGCCAGTGTGGCATTTGGAGAGTAAAACAAAAATACATAATAAAAAGCATGTTCGCCACATGAGCCGTTCATTTACATAAAATGCAGTCATCTATTCGACACATACACACCGAGCTGCAGGGAGCGTGACAATGGATGCCCTGCTTTGCCTGCTCAGGTTAAGCTCGCGTTGTAAGCCTGGAAATGATATGTATACACCAATAACTATGTGGAAGCAGAAACAAGAAGATATTTATGGCAGATTAGGAGTTTAAAGCAGAAGCTAGCATCTATTTCCTTGTAGGGGGTTGGAAGGTAGCGGGTAAAGTACAGGGTATGGCCTCTTTCAGGAAAAATATCTTAACACCTGGGCCTTGAAGGATGAGTGGAATTTGCATCTGAATGTGTTTAACATAAGATAGGAATCCTGAATGTGAAAGAGATTAAATAATATATCCTTGATAACATGAACTAAGTTAGCTTAACTGAAGAAATTTTAAAAAACCACATTCTGTTTGAAAATCTACATAATAAAGTCATTACTTGTTTTCTGGTCCAGCTTCTGAGCTTTATTTAACTCCTGCATCGCCAGTTCTGAAGCCTCTGATGGTAAAAGGGTTATCCTCAAATGCAAGGATATAATTTTTGTCCATGGAGTAAAATGGACTAAGAGCCCTCTGAAAAACAAACATTTTCTTAAAATGATCAGACTATAATTATTTCTATAGCTAGATTTTTAAAGCCCGGTTTTGTTCCCAGAGAGAGGAAATTCTGAGGTCATCCGGAACAGCTGACACAAATCCATACTCCCCAAAGGGATCGAGTGCAAAAGGATAAATAGAAAGTGGGATCTCTGACAATAAAACTCTGAGACAAAACAGTTGAAATAAAACGAAGGCATTACCACTGCGAAGAAGACACACAAATTGGTAAGACAGAAACTGAAAACCCAAGAAGTCTACTTCTTCGGCCACTCCACCCCCATGCCAGGTATACCTAGTGACTACTATGTACGGGTATGAAGGACAAGATGGGACTTCTAGTCTTTTTTTTATATTTTCTCTACACAGGAGCATGCAGATACCTACAGATCAAGAATCACACTCACCCACACAGGTCCCCACTATAACCACTGCAATTTTGTTGAGGTCACGTGACTCCATTTATAAGAGAATCATGCAGATGCACAAGATAATGACCAGGAGATTCTAGTTAGAGATTGTCCAAGAAACATGTAACAAATCAGCTGCCGGCAGAAAGGAATTACAGGAAGTTAAAGAACACAATGGGGAATATCACTCAGAAAGAGAAGCAGATGATTTGCAAAAGTAAGTGCTACCTTAAATCCCTTTCCTATGGGATCCTGGGCTCTGGGAGACTCTTCCGTTGTGAGTTCACTTTACCCCAGCTCATCGCAGTCCTTCCCTTTACAATGGCTGTGATATGAGGCCCATGTGAATATTTCTGCCAAGAGAATATCCACAAGTCCCTCTTAAAACTGCCTTAAGCTCCCACCCCCATTGACACTCTGACACTGAAAATTTTTTAGTCAACAAGTCATGATGCTCTTACCTTTCCCCAGTTTTAGACACCCCCAAAAGAAGATGTGTATTCCGCCCTGGCTGGCGTAGCTCAGTGGATTGAGCACGGGCCTGCAGACCAAAGGGTCACCGGTTCAATTCCCAGTCAGGGCACATGCCTGGGTTGTGGGCCAGGTCCCCGGTGGGGGGCACGTGAGAGGCAACCACACATTGATGTTTCTCTCCTCCTCTTTCTCCTTCCTTTCCCCTCTCTCTAAAAATAAATAAACAAAATCTTTAAAAAAAAAAAAAAAGAAGATGTGTGTTCCATGTAACACGAAGATCGGAATTCTTACACCAGAAATGTCAAACATAACTTTGAACGTCTCCTGTCGTGACTGGAGAGCGTTTTGGTGCCTCAGGATTTCCACCTTGCATCAACATCTGACAACCCCCCTGTGCCTTCAGAACTTGCGTGCCCGATCAGGGAGTGGGCTTTCTGCACATCCCCGTTGTGGGTCATGGCTGGGAAGCAGAAGGAGATTCCCAGAGCTTTTTGCCAATCGACGGGTGGTGGGAACGTGCAAATCTCAGTGCTCACAAGGAGATGGAGAAGGCTCCTCAGGGTGGAGAAGTAAGCATCGTGCAGAGAAAAATGCCAGCCAGAAACCACAGGGTGTCGCTGGCGGGCAGAGGTGGGAACGGACAGCACCCCAGCTTCCTGATGACAGCACAGGCTGACTCACGAACAGAAAATGTCCCCAAAAGAAAGCAAAACGGGGCCATCAGAGATCAATGCATATTTTAATGTCCTCTTTCTTAGTTTATAAGAAGTAAATCAATCAAAAAAGAAGACTACAAGTGCGAATTTTACTGTCACTGGGCACTTAGAGTGACGATGGACCAACACTTATTATTAAGTACTACGATGCAGCACGGAGCAATGGTCTGGGTACAGCGGAAGTTGCAGATAAGCTCATAAACTCAAAGAGCTTGTCGCAGTTCGTGGAGATGATCCTAAACACTGTATTTTTGTCTATCACGTAAGTGAGTGGAAAAAAATACACAACTGTAAGCATAATCAAAATTTGGATGAAGTAGATCAGAACGTTCAGCATAAAGAAAGAAAGGCCCCGCTGAGCAGGACTGAAAAGCTGGGGCTAACCTGGGCAGACAGGGACTAGAGAGGGTACTGCCAGCAAGGGAAACAGAATAAAGTTTCAATCCATCACACGTCCGCAGGAATAAGCACTCAGCTGAGGAAAACGCAGGAATCAGGGACTGATGAGCTGAGGAAGGTGACCAGATGCTGCACAGCCAGGTTAAATACCTTTAACTTTACCCGTGAGAGTCGCTGGAGATTTTGAGGTGTTTTTTTTTTTTAAAAGACAGGACTACAAAATTTTCAGTGAGTTCTATTAATATTAAAAAGGAAAGATTTTTTTTAACCTTTTTTGTACTAGGAACAGTCTATTATCTATCTCATGTTGATTCCGCTGTATAAACAGTATTGTCGGTTCTCATACCTCTTGAACTTCTGCCTTTGGCAGTGGGTAGAAAAATTATTTTAGTTACGCAAACACAGTTATTTTAGAACACAAATACACAAATCATGATTATTGGCTCTAAGTAGAAATTATGTTTTAAACACTGAAAGGAACCTCAAATTTTGAAATCCAAATATTAAATATTTTATATCTTAGGAAAAACAAACTAGTACCAATTTTTCTTTTTATTTTTTACACAAGGTATCAGCTCTTGGTTCAAGGAAGTAACTTGTCCCTCAAAACCCCTTCTTTGGTAGAAAAGTTCCTTTCTTTAATTTATACTTAAAAAGCTATGACAGCAGCCCCCAACTAACCACCCATTAAAAATAAAACCTCAAAAATCATTGTTCCTCCCCATACGGCAAGCACCTCCATAAAACATGAGTTCAACATAGAAATAGAAAAGCTTAGGGGAGATATAAAATAGCAAGATACAGCAAAATAACAAAAGGACATGAAACATCAGCAGATACAGCTCAAGAAAGAAACGTGGAAGAAAAATAATACCATAAGGGTAGAGCCGGGGTAACGCCATACCAGATGCAGCAAGAGGGAAGAGACATTGCTGACAGTCTCCCAAGAGACACGTGAGCAGAACAAGCAAATGAAATAGAAACGAACAAAAAATGTGAAGGGACGTCCAACATGAGCATAATCGATGTTCTCAGAGAAAAAGAAAGTGACGCAAAACCGTTACTATTCAATCCATTATGTACTTTTATTCAAGGACAATGGCCCAAGTAAACATTTTTGAACATGAGAGACATCAGGGAAGATAGTTCTGATGATCCCTACCAGATAGAGGATCAACTTCAGCTAAACGGAAACATTGGCACAAGGCCTGGAGGTGAGCTTTGAATCCCTTTATCTGAAGAAGTAACGTTAAAACGAAAAAGATTGTGATTGCAGAACAGAATGTGAACGTTATGAACCCTGACTGTATATATTTTAAAAGACATTGCCTTTATTCATTATAAAAATCATGTCTTGGCTGGTGTGGCTCAATGGAGGGAGTGCCAGCCTGAGAACCAAAAGGTCGCCAGTTCGATTCCCAGTCAGGGCACATGCCTGGGTTGCAGGCTGGATCGTCAGTTGGGGGCATGCGAGAGGCAACCAATTGATATAGCTCTCACACATCGATGTTTTTCTCCCTTTTTCCCTCTCTTCCCCTCTCTAGAAATAAATAAAATCTTTAAAAACATTTTTTAAAGAATCATCAAAGTAGACCTAACCAAAGTAGTTAGGCACCAATTCACAAACCTTATAAAAGTCTCTCATTTCATCCTTGGAATGCCCTGCGACTTAATCCATGACACATCAGTGTTTCCGTCAAGACATACAGTGAAATGATTCTTTGATGCCTTAGCCCCAGGTCTGCCTTTTTGAATCGCTGGCTTTGGTTGTCTGGTTGGTTTTATTGCTGCGCTTTGTTGGTTGAGTTTGTAAAATGAAAGTGTAATATGGACGAGCCCTTCTGGAAGAGACAGCTCTTGATCTTTAGAAGTTTCTCTGGGAAGGATCTGGCAGTCACTGAACTGAAGATCATGAACGCTCACGCCTTCAGTCGTTAAACGTGCAGAGGACTGTTCTAACTAGGAGCCTCCGTGCTTTGCTGCCTTATTTCAGTGATCTTCAGATACCAGCTTTCTTCCGGGCAACCGCGAACCTGGGTAATGAACTTCACTGATGCTGGTCAGCTAAGTCAAACGCCACTGAAGCTTCTCAGAAAGCGAGTGTTTAACCTTAGAAGCGTTATTTAATTTTACGTTACTGATTTTCCTTTTTCTGGAAAACCATTTGCGCCACCAAAACAGAGCTGTGCGTGGAAGTCAGGCACCCCTGTTTGTTTGGCTGACTTTGATTCACACTTGGAAAAATTTTCTTCTCTCCTTTTTTGGCTTCACAACTTCATTTAATGCTTATCACGCATCATTTATTCTGGCTTAGAAATTACAGTGCTATAAAAGGATAATACAAAGGAGAATTTAAGCCGGGCATGTTCAGTGAACTATCATGCCCAGTGTGGCCGTATACTGCAGAGGTCTCCAGACCGCTTCGGTCACATAACCCTGGGGACAGTAAGGTGTATGGGCCTATGAATACATTTATGAATATGTTACATGCACGTGTGCTACTATGTTACTATGTCATGTACATTATAAAACATAATGTGGCAATTCTAAACAACTAAAGATGTAAATATTTTGTTTGTTAATGGCAAATGACTTCCTGCTGTCACTAGAGATTATTCACCGTATCTGTCAAGGACGTGATTGAATGTACTTCATTATTTCTAAACATTGCAGTTTAACCCTTTTGTGCTGCAGCAATCTGTTTTAATACGCGGCTTCCCTGGCTGCCAGAGACATGTCACGAAGATACACAAACACGAACGGAAAAGGGACATCACGGCACCTTGGTTTTTAATTCCGTCCTCCGATAAGGAAAGGGGGTAGGGTTGTTGTTGTCACTTTTAACTGTTACTTTGTCGATACTGCTGACATTCAGCAAGTAAATGTCCATCTTTCCTTGATATTAGTTGCTCTTGAAAGCTTATGACACTACCAGATTTTCATATGTTTAAAAATTGTGTTCTAAACCCACTGAAACTTAGGACATCCCATTTTTAACTTATTAAACATGCAGATGTGAAGGGTTTTAATAGGTGACACACAGCATTTTTTAAAAATCACATTTCTAAATACCCATTTCCAAAAATGCTTTCCGGTAGCACAGGTTTCTTTGGAGAAGCAGGTACTTTCTCACTCATTGTTAAAATATTGCTTCTATCTTGAAGGGCTATATTTAAGTGTACTGTTCAGAAAATTTCAGAGGTAGGTCATCCCATTTCTATGAGGTGACCCACCTCATAGAAATAAGATGACCTTAACACATAAAGGTCAGCAAATTTGGACACCTGTGTCTTTTGGTAAAGGGAAAATAAAGCAACAACTCTTTGTTCTTTTGTTAAAACAGCCCCACGTGGTAGAAACACAAGGGCATTCATTACTCATCTCCTCAAAAAGTGTCTACAAAGATGCTATTATACTTTAAAGGACCTCTTGTTCTGGAGCCACCTAAGCAATCCTGTCCCATGGCACTCTGTCTGCACGTGCCTTTAACCACGTCTCTCCCTCGACGGTTTGCTCAACGACTTGCTTGTGAATGACGCGGCAAAAGGATTCCATATACATTATACTGTGAATAACAATGAGTGCAAGTCCGGACAGCAAATAACCTACTTGATCATTTCTAATGGGCAGGGCTGACTTCTGGCCAGATTTCCTGAAATTACTTTTATCCCAAAGGGGAACACCTGCCAGAGGTCCCCCAATATCCATTCTCCCCTTCCTCTGCAGTATCAGAAACTTGGAGGGCATGTGACCACCCAGGGCAAAGACGCAGGCACATTCCACATGGCCTTGGAACTAAGTTTTCGTCATGGGGACATAAGCAGGAATAATGGAGAGCCGTAAAAGGAGGGACATATCTTCTGCTCCCCTTCCTCTTGTTGATACTTTGCTGGAATTCAAGTGTGATGGATGAAATTTAAGAAATCCTTGAAGGAGAGAGAAGCCAGGTGCTCAGGTAGCCAGAATAACAAGAAAGGAGGAACCTGGGCCCTTCGTGACTATGTTACCATCAGGTCAGCCCTGGACGGCCCGTGCCTGCATGAGAGAGGACACTGCTGTCTTTCTGAGCTGGGTTATTTTGGGTTTCCTGGCTCGCGCTGCTGTGCAGAGCCCCAGCAAATGCACCTGGTAACAGGGTTGATGAAGAGCCCATGCTCACAGTCAGAGAAGGGGCGGCTCTGCCACTTTCTCATGTCAGCCTATCACCTTCAATCTGCAGCTTCCTAACAGAAACTGCTTTTAAGTCACTTGCCCATTTTGTCAGAATCGGTTCATCAAGATAACATAATGTATCCTCCAAACCTGCTGTATCAGGTACGCAGGCACCGCAACCAGGGCGCCACCATTGTGCAAGGCCACCTCTTCTCTCCCGATGCCTCAAGGGCCACGCACAGCCTGTGCCTCACCTTAAATGTCAAAGCTTCATCGGTTGTGGTTGCTACATAAATGTATAAAGAAGTTCTACTTTCTTCCTGTCCCTCTCCCACCCCTGCCAACTGTTCCTATGTGCCTCCCTGGGGGGCAAGCATCCGCTATCGAGGGTATAGACACATTAATAATAGCTAACTACGAATAACTTCTCCCCTGCATCATGACAATACATCGTGAGATGAAAATGTTCCTTAGGGAAAAATCAGCTCAGAGAGGTGTTCGCCATAAAGCTGAACACTTGCAAAAGCAAATAGTAAACCATGGGGTGGGTGGGCAGGAAGACTTTGGTGCCTTACCGGAAAACCTCAAGAATACTCCTTTCTGGCAACTTGGGAGCCACCTGCTTGAATGCTTTTTGGAAGTCTTCCAAAGTTAAATATCCACGATCTGTTTGAAAACAAAATATAAAACATTCGCTTACTTCTATGAACCCTATAAACTGCTATTTCAGCCATAAAACTTACATGATACTTAATTTTTTTTAAAGATTTTATTTATTTATTATTTTTAGAAAGAGAGGGGAAGGGAGGGAGAAAGAGAGGGAGAGAAATATCCATGTGAGAGAGAAACGTGGATCGGTTGCCTCTCGCATGTGCCCCGATCGGAGGCCAAATCTGCAAACTAGGCATGTGCCCTGACAGGGAACCGAACCGACGGCCTTTCAGTTTGCAGGACGATGCCCACCTAAACTGAGCCACACTGGTCAGGGCTTGCGTGATACTTCAATATGCTATCAGGAGAAGAGCAGTAATTAAGAGTTGATTTTACACGTATGATAAACTGAGATCGTCTCCTTGGGAGAATTTAAGAATCCAGTGATGCTCTCCTTCAGTGATGTCACAGGTGATATGGAAGGCCACTTCCAGTCCTATCATTGGCTGATTCTCTGAGTCCCAGGGAAAGGACTACAGAGACATGCACTGCAGTAACGGCATCAGGCTTCAAGTCTTTGTAAACTGCCAAAACAATTCACTCTTCAAGGTTCGCTCTTTTTCTTGCTTGGTATTGGAATTACAATATAATCATATTGAAAGGGAAACCATAACAGCAGCCAAGACCCTGAACCTGGACTCCACGAGCATTTTCATCCTACGTGAGATCCACACGGCAGAGGGGTCTGAAGTCACCCTCAGCTACGCCCGGCGTGGGAGAACAATTCTTCCAGTAATTTGTGGGTCAAAGCAGGAGTCCAGGGAGATGCCATCCTCTCCCACACCTCCATAGGTGGCTCATGACCTGTACCCCACATGGCCAGCCCTTTTGTTGTCCTGATTATAATCATAAGTACAATTACATAACTGTCAACATTATTTCATCCATGGTAAATGTCAAGAATTTAAAACCATGATGGAGGAGAAAAACTCCTGCCAATACCTAAGGTAATAGCTAATGAGGACAGTAAAATAAACTTCCAAGTATATTTATTTGGTGTATTGAGTATATGTTCCCATTCATGATTTCTTAATAGAAATTTTTATTTTTTTAAAGATTTTATTAATTTGTTTTTAGAGAGAGGGGAAGGGAAGGAGAAAGAGAGGGAGAGAAACATCAATGTGAGAGAAAACACCGATCGGTTGCCTCTCGCAACACCCCCAACCGGGGACCTGGCCCACCACCAAGGCATGTGCCCTGACCGGGAATCAAACCAGCGACCTTTCAGTTTGTGGGGCAATGCCCAACCCACTGAGCCACAGCAGTCAGGGCCTTAACAGTCATTTTTAGTATCAAATCACTTCAAAGAGACTTACAGTATCTGTCAAAAGCCGTGAAGATGTGTCTGATTTCATTCCAATATTGCTGAGCTTCCTTCTTCTTCCTTACAATATTTAAAAACTCCTCCAGTGATACACCTAAAAGTTAGAAAAAAAGTTTCCAAACTTGACTGCTCTTTAAGAAAACTCAAAACATAAATAAGTAGTAACACATATCACAAATTTTATCTTAATTTTGGTGAACAGTATTTATTTCTAAAGAGCTATGAAGTCAAAAAAAGACATTTTGCTAAACACTAAGTAGGCCCAACACAAGGAGTCAAAAACAAGGGACAGTTCTAGCTCACTGGGCTTTTCCAGGGGATCAAGGGGTGGTGACCTCAAACAAGTGTCACACACTTCCCTACAACAGAGTGAACAGAGGGGCCCCAAGCTGTACATTAAACAAGGCCTCCTAATTTTTCTTTCCTTCTGCTGCTTTGATCCCTTTTGTCCTAGCCAGATGTCATTACCGCAGGTTTTTTTTTCCAACTGGGAGATGGGGACAAAGAAGTAGCTTCTCAAAAGTCAATGCCGATTGCACGCCACAGATAAAAGTGGAGAGAATATTCCATAAACAATAGGGCTGGCACCGTCCCCAGCCCTGGGTACATCCGATGGCTGTTCTGCAGCCTCGGGCTCTGCTTCCTGTGACTCTCATAATAAAAGAGCCCAGCATGATCATATGAGATTGGATACTGTGCTTACAAAGTCTATTAAACTGAATTCTAATGTGATCTTTGTAACAGGTTCAAAGAGTGGAGCCAAGAATTTAAACATTTTAGTGACCTGAGCCCTAAATGTACAAAAAGAGTAGCTCATTTTTATGCGTTGGGGTTTCCATTTAAAAAAAAATATCATTGTCTTAAAAATAGCCCCAAATCATACAACAATTCCTGAAAACGTGCACCTTTTCCTTTTGATGAGGTGATACGGAGCGGCATTCCCTCCTAAAACAGATCCAATGGTGGAAAAAAACATAGAAAATAGTTTTCTCAATTTTTCTTATTTGTAGATTTAGATACCAAAAAAGTTGAACTATCTGTATGAGCTGAAATGAGTCTTTGACAACTCTTTAGGACCCACTGTGTGCAGGCATGGGCCACGCCCTGGAAACAGAGGGGAAAGGAGAACACACACACACACACACACATATATATATATATATATATATATATATATGCTTCCAGTCCCAAGGGAGTTGCGGGTCCACTGGGGGAAAGAGTGGTTACACAGGATCAGCTGCAAACAAACACATGATATAAATCCTGGCATGGGCAACGAGGGGAAAAACGGGAGGTTGTAAGGGAGTCACAGGAATCATCCTGCAGAGCGCACTCTGGTGGAGGAGAGATCTCTTGGAGCAGGAACTATTTAAGCTAAGGCCCAAACAATGAGAAGATACCAACTGGCTAAAGGACGGGGAAGAGAGCATTCCAGGCAGGGGAAACAGCGGATGCCAAGGCCATGGTTGAGAAGGGGACTGGAAAAGGTCACAGTGGTCGGGACGCAGTGACGGAGCCAGTGACAGGAGGAGGGGCTGCTGAGGTGGGCGGGGCCGCGGGGACCACAGGAAATCGTCTGGTTTTTATTTGACTTGCAACAGGAAGTCAATACAATAAAAGTTTTGAACTGGGAAGTGACATGAACTGATTTAGACTTTTTAAAGATCTTCCTGGCTGTTACTTTGGAAAGGGACTAGGAGAAAGTAAACGGGAAAAAGGGAGACCTGTAAGGAGCCTACTGGCGAGAGACGTGGGTGCGACGGTGTTGGCAGTAAGAGGCTCTGGCTCAGGCTGGTTCGAGGAGTCATCTAAAGAGACGAGAAAGACTAGGGAAAGAGCCAAGTCAAGTAGGCCGCTTACTCTGGGCAACTTAGGCATGTGTCCCCGCACCTCCTAGAGAGCTTGGGGTGTGCTCAATGAATGTGTGCCGTATGGGGTTAGCACATGTGGCGTTTCCCCCCACAGTAGTTAGGGTGTGTGTCGATGCAGCTGCGTTCCCATCCCTTCGCCCTTAGGACCAGAGAACATATTTAAATCTGCTGGCTGGGGTTAAAATGGAAGTCGTCATGCCATGTTTCCAAGGGGTCAAATCCGTAACTTTAGTTCCATGAACATCAAAAGCTAATCAATGAAACAGCATCTAGATTAGTTGAAATGCTTGAATAGTGTATTCACTGACCACGGCATATCTTAGGAGGCCCTTCACAATCTAGCCCCGGCCTGCCTTGCTAGCTTTCCCAGCAAACTTCCCCACGTTTCCCCAGGACAGTCGGCTCTCTCACACCTCCGTACCTTCACATGTGTGGGACACACTGCCTGGAATGTGCATTCTCCTTTCTCCTAGTGAATTTTTTTTTTTAAATCATCACCCAAGGATATGTTATTTACTTTAGAGAGACAAGAAGGCAGGTGAGAGAGAGAGAGAGAGAGAAACCTCAACCGGTTGCCTCCCATACCTGCCCCAACTGGGATCGAACCCTAACCGTAGGTATGTGCCCTGACCAGGGATGAAACCCACAACCTATTGGTGTATGGCTGATGCTCCAGCCAACTGAGCAACCTGGCCAGGGCTTTCCTAGTGAATTTTTATGGGGTTGGCCAAAAAGTCCGTTTAGTTTTTTCCATAAAATAAGACACATTTTTCATTTTCACCAATAATTTGACTGATTTGGGTATTTTATGTCAGTTCTCTCCCGCTACTGGCTTCTAGTGGGTAGAGACCAGGGGAGCTGCTAAACATCTTCCAATGCATAAGACGGCCCCACAGCAAAGAATTATTTGGCCAAAATGTCAATAGCACCAAGAAACTTCTCAAACCACTTTTGACTCGTTCCATCAGTCACAGCACCTTCTCCATACACTTCACAAATTCTTTTTTTGTGTTTCGGTTGCTTTTTTACCTTTCTTGAAATAATAAAGCATAATACGCCAGCCAAAAAAGTTGCATATTTTCTTCCATCTTCGAAATTAAAATGGCTGCACAAAAATTCACCAATTTTGGAAAGTTTTTTTAAATGTATGCTGCTATGACAGCAGTCACCATACAATCTAACAAAATTGTCTCAAATGAAGTTGAAAGACAATTAAGCGCAGGGAAAAAACTAAACGAACTTTTTGGCCAACCCAACACATCTCCCTCCAGATGCAACAAGGGCCTGACCTCCTCTTGGGAAGCTGTGCTGACTTCTTCCCCCAGAGCCCCTCTCCCAGGACTCTGTTCATGGCACGGGCACTGGCTCTGTTGGGTCCTTTGGTAATGATTCAGCCACACATTTGCCTGAGACACGCTAAGGGAAAGCACTGTTTACTGTTCAAAATTCTATCCCCAGTGCTTAGCGTGACACCTTGCACGTAAGTAGGCACTCATTAGTGTTTGTGAATAAGTAAATAAAATCACAGGAAGATATTATTTCTAGTTTTCAGCAAAAAGCATTAAACTCTGTTTGAAATGATCTTATAACTTTGTAAACAAATGCCAAAAAGTACGTCTCTTTTTACTGACACAGCCAGCAAAATCAATCACCATTTCAGAGACCCCAATTTCTAAATGTGTATGATATAGTAAAAGAACAAACAAAATTCAGAGGAAAGGAAACGCAAGCAATATATTTGCTCTTATCATTGCATCTGATTTAGGGAAATGATAAGAAAAAAAAGCACAATTTCCTGGTTCACTGTGTGATTCACAAGAAAAAAATATATACACGAGGGTGATAGCTTTTAAATTATATATTCAGAAAACTCATTGGTATTTGAAGCTATAAAGTAGCCAGGTCTTTATTTCACAATCGTGTCGGATAAAAAGTAGATGTCCTTTAGCTTTTCCTCGGTGAAAATGCGGACTTCAACTGCATGGCTGTCACCACTTAGAGAGAGAAACAATCTCACACCACAAATAACTCTGTGCATGTAATCGAGTTCATCGGCACTGTCTTCCCACAGGGTCGTTCACCTCATTTTTTGAAGCAGTATTCTAGAAGTCATCAAGTAACATTGAACCATGTGAACACTCCCCCGCTGCCCCCCTCCCCCACACGCCCTTATAACTTGTGTTCGTCTTCCATGGCAACACACATCCAAATGCAAACCCCTTCTCTAGAAAGGACCCAGAACTTTGCATCAGCTTGGCTCTCCCACTGCCGTAGTAAGATCACTTTCAGAGGTTCGCTAGGCCTGCAACTCCACAGTGCGAGCTCTTGGGTGTTCTGCGGCTCTTTCAATGGCCGAGAAATAGAGGTCCTCCCACTCGCTCCCCCTGCTGTTACAATACTCAAACCTAAAATTACCACTTCACAAAGACTTTCCTAATTCTGATGCCTGCAGAGTTCAAACACAATGAGACCTGCATTACCAGTGCCCACCCCTAGAGGGAAAGACTATGTTCCAAGCATTCTCATTTCAAACGCAACGTTGGGTCTTCCACGCACACCTCTCACCGATCACCTAAACACAAGCGTGAGTTACCTAAACACACTGCCGCTAGTTACACGTTGAGGATCCCAACAATGTCAGGGACCACAGACCAGTGTGCTTATCTGCGTTTCTTACTACTCTGCTGCAGAAGGTGTTCAGAAATCACCTGGGCAGTTGTATTCTGTTAGTCTGCAGACTTTTTCTCTTTTTTTAGCTGTAGGAAAGCTCAGTGTGTAAAGGGAACAAATACAGAGCTGTCTGGTTTGGAGCGAGGTGGGCTCCCCACCATTCCCTGGTGAGCAGTGATCCCGGAAGTGCCCCCACAGGACCCAGGACTGAGGATCATGCCTGAAAGACCACGGGGACCCACGATCTTTACAAATCCTTCGAGACTGCTGGTCTCTGCACTTTCCGTATCACTGAAAACATTTCCTTCCATTTCATAAACCACTCTCGGCAAAATGGACCCTTGTCATGTTCTACAATGAACACACTCATACACACTTTACTTCCCAAACTACTCAAGGCATGTGATGTAGATATGTCATCTAAAGAGGCAGACAAGGAAATGTTATCTTTTCTAATTTTTTGTTTTTAAGCAGTTTCCTAGGAGGGTAATCATCTTTCACAACAGGGTGGCTATATTCAAAAAGTCCAATAAAAACCGTATCTGTAAGTACTTTACTTGAAAGTTTCACTATGCATGTATTTTTTGTGGTTCACAGGTCCAAGCTTCAGGGAACGAAGCTTCCTGAAAACGAAGCCCTGGCCCAGTTTTGGCATCGCAGTGAGCTCAAATCAGAAACTGCAGTGAACCTGCAGAGAGTAAGGGAAGACAATAAAAATGCCAGCTTATTTAGACGGGAAGTCTGGCCTTAGACTTGGTACAAAGGGGAGGGTTCACGTTCATAATGCCACATTCTAATTTTTCTAGGCGTTGAAGAGTGCCTGAAAATGAGGGTTTAAAAGGCTTGAGTAGCCTTCTGACAGGTATAATGCAAGCCTTCTCTAGCTTGAGAAATAGAACTCAGGTTATGACTCCTGGAGGCCACGAGGGGAAAAAGGGATAAAATGTGTTTACATAAAAACATAATAAGGACAGCCTGGCTGCTGTGGCTCAGCGGACTGAGCGCAGGCCTGCAAACCGAAAGGTTGCTGGTTCGATTCCCAGTCAGGGCACATGCGTGGGTTGCGGGCCAGGTCCCCGGGTGGGGGCGTGTGAGAGGCAACTGATAGATGTATATCTCACACATGGATGTTTCTCTCCCTCCTTTCCCCTCTCTCGTAAGATAAATAAATGAAATCTTTAAAAAGAGAAATGTTCATCTTTTAAAACATATGTGTGCATAGTAAGGACAGAACATGAAAGTGGCCTCAGTAACACGGAGCTGTCACAGTAGACAGGTAAGTGCATTCAGAGGACTAATATTTTCTCCCAGCTTCTGGCATAAGAGTAAGGGAATCGGAAGAATCATGCTTAATGGGAGAAGTCAAGTTTTACTATAGCTTTGGGTGGAAATTGAAAAGAAAGAGTAAGACAGGTTAGAGTACAATAGAGAAATTTGAGCCAATAAAACCTTATTTCTATAAAATATTATGTATATCTCTGGCTCATAAACCTTCAAAGGTTTCTTGGTGTTAACAGTGCAAAGTCCTGACACCTTATTCTGGAATTTAAAGCTTCAGGATTCCTTCTAGGCGAGCTGGTCCTTAACCCCCTTCCCAACTCCCAGCTTCTTTCCAGGCAGCTTACTCTGCTAAGCACAATTCATGAACAGGTAAGTGTGTACCATACTCCTTGCTGGTGCAGCAGGTAAAAATATTCCAAGGAGGGTGGATTCCAATGTTTCTGGTAGAACTCGTTATTAACAGTATGACAGCTGATAGCTTTAGGTATGCAAAGCTGAGGGGGGCAGGGAAGAAGGGATATTGTAAAATGAGGGATGGGGACCCGAGAGAAGAAACACCAGCCCTGAGGTTGGACAGAGTGGAGGAAGAGGGTCTGTGAGAAACTCCCAAGGCGGGGCGGTGTGGGCAATGCAGGCAGAACCCCAGAGCAGAGGACGTGCTAACCTGGCCTTTCCAACAGCCTGCTATGGAGAGTGGGTGGTAAAGCCCCTTCTCTGTACTATACAAAATGCCTCTGCAAAGTCTACGTGACATGCAACGTTTTGATGGGACTGGAGTGTGGGGACTAAGGCTAACTTCACACTGAGTTCCACAGCCACAGGGCACGGGCGGCATGTACAGAGAGCGAGCTCCAGGAGCCAGAGGCCAACCTCGCAGCCGGAGTCTGCCCGGCAGCCATTCACTGACTGCTCTCTCCTCTTGGCTTCTCCATCCTTTCCAATCCCACCCGTCCTTCCGCGTCTGGCTCCAGCCCATACCTGCTCAGGAAGGGAGCGCGGGCTTCCTCTACATTCGTAGAGGTTTTCTTGTCTCTAGGATGGCTGTGACATCTGGCCATAAAAGAAGTGACAATACTTCTCCCATCTTTCCTACCCCATATTTTATTTGTTTAAATGTCTTTAGGTTGGTGCCTCTTTTTTTTTTCCCCCTCTCCCTACAATGCACTAAGCATCCTCTAAGTGGGTAAAAGAATAAACTAATGTATTTATTAATTTAATTTGTGGGTGATACCGCAAAATGGTCCTAAGACTATGATTTCACGAAAAGGTAACCTTAATGTGTACGCAGTTTCCTGATTATAGAAAATAACTAAGAAGTCAATTGAAATCCGTAGCCAAACAAGCCTAGTTATGCTGGATACGCCATGGCCTCGGCTGTTTATGTAGAAATTAAAAGACTACAAAATGGAAATGGAAATGTAGGCCAAGAACATATTTAATAGTAAACTATCTGGTTCAAAACAAATCAGATGAGACAGTGATAAACAAAAGCACCCAAGCCAACTGGCCATTAACCTCAGCATCCACAAACTACTTTTCAATCGGACTGAGTCAAACAGTCCATAATCACCTTTATGATTCATCAACCTCTTTGATTTTCCCATCATTCAAAGTTAAAAGGTCAGGACTTCCTAGAAAGCTTTCTTCTTTTTTAAGCATAAAAGTAAAATATGTTTACTGTTCCAAAAGAGCAATAACATAAGGAAACAGAAAGGGAAAAAAATAAAACCCTCAATCTAATTACCCAGTTAAAACAAAATTCTGATGTACTTGGCTCTGGCTTTTTCCTTCAGGCATATTTTACATGGATCTGGGATAACTCAGAGGCAGCTGTGGGAGGGCTCAGTGGGGCAACGTTCACGCCCTTCTCAGCTGTCATGTTTTTAAATAAAATGCTCTACAATTTATCCCACGATGAAGTCCAATCAGCTGAGACCATACGTGGTCACTGCCCTTCCTTCGTGGAACTGCACAGACATGGCATTGGACCACTGGCCTGCAGGGGAGAGATTTTAAGAAACAGCCGTACAAAATTCACTCATGTATTTACTGGACCGTTTTGTGACATCCACGTTCACTCATCAGACACTGTAGAAGAGGTCTCCCGCACCAGGGAGAACTGTCTCCCCAGAAAAGGTTCTGTTGTGTGGATCACTACACCTGGCTGTGGTCTCCTGTTCACGCAGAACACTGAGGAGCACAGGACCAAATTAGAGGTCAGCAACTACAAACTACACAGAACCTTTTGTCGTGCTGACCCACTCCTGACGTCAACTCATTAATTAAGTTCCTACAGGAATGAACCCTGGCTTCAAGTCTACGGCAACAACCGGCTAATCAGACTCACGGCACTGCTAAAGTCAGGGGAAGGGTTTATTGAAGGGCTGACGGCTGAGCTTGGAGGTCAGACCACTGTGGTCTGCTACTTGCTGGCCAACTGTGCCACCCTGGGCAAACTACTCAACCTCTCTGAGCTTCAAAGATTTTTTTAAAAAACTCACAAAATGGGTATAATCCTCATTAACACAGAGTAGCTGCCTTCAACTTAACAATCCATGAGTAGCACTCATCACAGAGTCTGGGCATGGTAGGCATTAGGAAACCATAGGCATAATATCTATAATAATAATAAACACTGCAACACATGTGCAAGAATTTGTGATCCTTAAAGAACCATCAAGTGCCAGGATTAAGATAGTTTATTATTCTTCTGTGGAATCCAATTTCCTCATTTTAACAAAGGGAACGAAGGACAGACTTCTAGGTTTCCTCTAGTTGCAAACTTCTTTCAATCTCTGTACTTAGAGGAGGTATGACCTGCATCACAGAGAACAAGGGGTATGACGAAGAAGCCCTATGAAAGTCAGAACAGCGAATACTGGAACCAATCCCAACAGGGCAAGCTGCTGCTTCTCTAAACAACGGGCGTGATTTTTTTCTCCCACTAATGTAATTCCTACTTCCTGATGCTCGTTATAAGGCACTAAAATGTTTTTCAGCACCTTTTCGCTCCTCATTCTGGCTGCTCTCAGATTTTTCCAGTATGACCTTCCGATAGACATTCTACTCTCATTTTCAATGGCTTTAACTTAACTCTTTACTCTTGACTTTCACAAGGAATCTCTACGGAAACGACCCACATTCAGAGAGACCAGAGTTCTTGGAAAGCAGGATCTGGGCACCCAGGTTTGGGTTCTGTGTGACATGTGTACATCATCAGGACTCTGCCAAGTCATGGTCACTCTAGGATGTGAGTGTGGACCTCCCCCAGGAAGCTGGGGAGCAACTGGACACTGCTGAACCCAGGGGGTGGCATGCAAGGACGTGGCCCGACCTTGTCTGGATGGAAGAAGACCCATAGCTAGCAGGGGAATTCCTGAGTCACAGCCACCGAGAAGAACCCTGGAGAGTTGACCATCTGGATAAAAGCTCCCAGAAAGTCAAAGCCAACATTTCATCTCTTCTTCAAGATCAAAACATTAATGAGAGAGATAATGTATTTGGGAAAACATTTAAGCTGTGCATGAACCCTCTCTCCTCAAGAAAAAGAACATTTCGATATGACTTATGTCACTGAAAGGGAGAAAAGAGGGAGATGATGGCCTCCTGAAATGGGTTCAATATTGGGAAGTCCTAAAAGAAAAAAGTTACGTCAGCAGTAGTCAGAGTTCAGCAGTGACTTCCTGCTGGGATGGCTATTTTCCTCTTTCTCCGGCATGTGTGTGGTCTGGAGTCTTCCCTTTCAAGTGAACACAGATTGAAGCTAGTTAGAGAGTTAGTACCCGGGCTGTTAAGTCTATCCCTCTAAAACGTGAAGTGGTGCTTTGAGAAAGTTAATTTGACGATGATATCAAGACCAGAAGAGGAAGGGGAAGGACTGGAAGCTGGTACTAAGGAGATCCCTTTCACAGTCATTTCAAGGAAGGTATTAAGCACCTACATTTTTACCTCATCTCTCAGACCCAATCTTCCCTGAGTTTCTCAGATGACTAATATACCCTATAACCTTTTGAAATATATTTTAAAATTAATGTTCGGATCGAGATGGAGGCATACGTAAACAAAGCTTGCCTCCTGCACAACCACATCAAAATCACAACGAACTATAGAACAAACATCACTCAATACCATCAGAAATCGAGTTGAATGGAAGTTCAACAACTATGGAATTAAAGAATCCACATCCATCCAGACTGGTAGAAGGGGCAGAGACATGGAATGGGCTGGTCCCACACCCACGTGTGGTGGATAAAAATTCAGGAGGGATATCTCAGGAGCAAGGAGTCCCAGCCTCACACCAGGCACCTCCAGCCCAGGGTTCCACAGCCAGGAAGATGAGTCCCCATAACTTCTGGCTGCAAAAACTAGTGGGGATTGAGCCAGTGCAAGAAACTGCTGGAGCCCCAAGCAGTTCCTCTTAAAGAGCCCACACACAGACTTACTCAGACTCACTTTCTATAAGCTCCAGCACCGGGGTAGCAGCTTGAAAGGTACCAATGACATACAGGGAGGAACTGAAGTGTCTGGCATGAAGGCGAGAGCTGGAGGACAGCTTTCTCCCAGACAGAAAGGCAGGCAGAGGCCCTTGTCCTTTTTCTGAGCCCTCCCCCGACACAGCCCCAGAGCCAGAAGGTGGGTGCCTTATGTGAAACTCCATCGACGTGGCTAACACTGTTTGCCCCACCCTGGAGATCCCCAAGGCTCTATCCCACCCAAATTACAGGCATAACCAAGTTGTTTAAAGTGGCTTTTCCATATGAATGGCTGGTCTTGGCTCATACTTCACAATTTCCTAAATCCTCTCAAACAAACAACAGCCCACCTCAGTAAGCCCCTAACCCCCTTACCTCTTGCTAAATGGCTACAGGCCTAGCACTGGCAGCAGCCAGCAAAGGTTCACAGCTTGGCTTTGCCTGGAACCTCCAAGCCCAGCACAAACAGCAGCTTTATAGCTCAGGCAAGGTGGCCCCAGGCAGAACACAGGTGGGGCTGACCTTGGCCTGTACCACCTGGGAAACCCCAGAGCCTACGCACCCAGTGGACAGCTACAGACCACACTGGAGCACCACCACCCTGCCCCTGCACAGCTGATCCTCCACAGAGGGCAGAGGTTGGTGGTCAGTGGTCACAGCCAGTCCTTGCAGCTGACTGGCCTGGGTAAATCCCTCCCATTTACCCTCCAAGAGCAATCAAGACTCAACTACAACAGGAGGGAGTACTCAGCCCAGATGAAGGGTGTACCTCGAGTACTCAGTTTAGGTGACAGAGGAAACTGTACCACTGGACCCTACAGGACACCTACTACATTAGTCCACACTACCAAGACAGGGAGTCATAGCAGCTCTACATAATACATAGAAACAAACACAGGGAGTCTGCCAAAATGAGGAGACAAAGAAACATGGCCCAAATGGAAGAACAGATCAAAACTCCAGAAAAAGAGCTAAAAGAAATGGGGATAGCAATCTATCAGATGCAGAGTTCAAAACACCGGTTATAAGGATGCTCAAAGAACTTAGTGATGACTTCAACAGCATAAAAAAGATCCAGTCAGAAAAAAAAGGATACACTAATTGAAATGAAGAACAATTTACAGGAAAACAACAGTAGAGTAGATGAAGTCAAGAATCAAATCAGTGATTTGGAATATAAGGAAGCAAAAAACAACCAATCAGAACAACATGAAGAAAAGACTCCAAAAAAACAAGGACAGTGTAAGGAGCCTCTGGTACAACTTCAAGGGTTACAACATTCACATCATAGGGATGCCAGAAGGAGGAAAGAGCAAGAAATT
>VMDR010003049.1:0-78888 GCA_007922815.1 Macrotus californicus | reverse complement strand
GGCTCCTGGCCCCGGGAAGATCGCCCTCGCTGTACTTGATGGCAGCTTGCAGACGGAGGACCCGGCTGTGGTAGGCGGGGTTGTCCAAGAGGAGGAAGGCGACCCGGGTGGCCTCGGGATAAAGGCAGGCCTTGTACAGGGCCTGGGCCTGGTACAGGCGGTACTGCTCCTGCTCTGGGTGCAGCTGGCTCAGCTGCTCATAGCACTCGGCAGCCAGCTCGAACTCTTGCAGGCGGTAGTAGCAGTAGCCCAGCAGCGACAGGCCGGCGCGGCTCCTGGGGATCCGCTGGAGCTCTCCGCCCAGCAGCTGCACCGCCTCGGCGTAGCGGGAATCGCGGATGAGCCGGTACACCACGGCGGTGAACTCGCCGTCGGGGATCTGAGTAGTGCCCAGCCGCGCCATAACCGCCACGGATGCTGTGCGTCCTAGTTACCAAGGCAACAAGCTGGCCGGAACCGGAAAACTGCTTCTCCGGAGATTACTTTACAACAGAGGGAGAGAGTTAGTAATTAAAAGGAATCACTACGTGAGTCTCTCTGTTACCGATTCAGCCTTCGAAGACGGGTGACAGAGGTCGTGAATAGGGAAGAGATTGTTTACCCCTCCTTCTAGCTCTGAGACGGAAACTCTACTTCCCGGCATGCACCGGTCAAATACACCCTGGCAGTTCGGGGCGTAGCCGCGTGCTTTCTGGGATATGTAGTCTCCGCCAGACAGAGCCATCAGCCTGGCAGATAGGGTTTTACTAGCTTTTGGTTCCTATATACAGGAGGGTTGCTGGCTACGTGTTCTATCATCTAGGTCTCTTAGACTGGGGAGGAAGGTTTATGGTCCTATGTTCCTTGCGTTTATGAGCTTTATACATTATGTGCTGCATGCAAATGATGTCGTTTCGCGTTTTCTTTTTGTAAATCATGGTATAGAAAAGGTGGAATATTTCTTTGGAGTTCCCCTTAGAATTAGAATAGGCTGTTTTTAAGCTGCCTTGAGGGCACACTTTTTTTAAAAAACCTAATATGCAGAAACCAAGCGTCCTTATTTTTGCTGTTTCCACAAGTAAAGGTTAGGAAACGATTTTGTGAATCTTACCTGGTATGTGAGGCCTTAAATTTTAGAATCAAGTATCTTCCAATCCCCTTTGTAATACACAGCAAGTATTACTGAGCAGATGTCGGCCTTTAAACTTGGCTGTGTTTACTGCCCCTGGTCTTCAAATTTCACTGTAATTAAGAAACCAGTATCCCTTGATCTCCCTACCTCTCCACTGATTTTCCATGATCTGTACTGGCCTGTCTAGTGTGCAAGATAAATGATGCTTGAATAAAAGCATTGGGTACATATTTAAAGACTTCAGTACAAGTCCTTTACATGCCTCCTTTATAGTTTTGCTGCCCCTCCATCTTCTATTTATACATTTCAGAGCCAGTAGCAACTGTATATATGATATGACACTCGATTAGACCATTTACATATATGAATGCTAATCTTAATATCCACCCTATATTCTATGTATTACAGATAAAGAATCTGTCTACTAGAAAGTTTCCAGTAATTTGCCAAAGACCACACAGTTAGGTAGTGAGTGGCTTTGCCATGATATCCAACAGCTAGTTTCAGTAGGAAATAGTGACTGATAAATAATCTATTTCATATGGTTTCTACAGATGAGTTTTTAAGGGCCTAGTGTTTGGTGGAAGTTGTCTGATGGTAGATTAGTGTCTTTTTTTCTCCATTAAAAAAACTAACCAAGTTGGTTTGGGCAATAGAAATTTGATCTCCAGGCCTGAATTACAGCTGTGAGCAGATGTTAGGAAGTAACTAATGGGGGTGGTATAGCTCCCAGTCACCTGGAATAGCTAGGAGGCAAGTTTTGCTGACCTGCAATTGCTGCTGTTGTAAAACAACTGACTTTATGTACTCGTTCAGTCTTTTCCCTTGCTGAGAAATTGTCAGAGCTGTGTTCTTATGGGTAGAATTAGACAAGGAAATTTCCATTGCAGGAACACCAAGGAAGAGAAACCTACACCTATTTCAGTGGGGTTGAGTGGGGCTCTGGGCCACCTAAATTTCCCCACAGAAAACAGTTGATGAGGATCACCATCACCCTACTTTGATCACCCTGCTTCTTTCAATCCAGTCTCTAGGTGCACCATTTAAGGGCCTTCAACCTAAGGAGGCACATGGATTGAGGATGGACACTGGCAAGTGCCACTCAGTAATTGAGGATGAGTCAGGGAGAATCTTACCTCCATGGCTGCCTGACTACACTTGTCCCTTGGAAACTCAGACTCAGTATTTTAAAGTACTTATGTATGAACTATTGCTTTGGGTAAGTTTCTGTTAAATCAATGTGAGATGATAGGACATGGAAACAGGAAATTGCCTCACATATCTTTGGCCTGTCACTGTTTCCAAGAGTTGCATCACGAAAGCATTCACTTTCAAATGGATCCCTAGAAATAATATGAAAAATAGAAGGACTCTGCTCTGCAGCAAATTTCTCTGATTTCTACAGGCAGTAGCTGAGGTTCCCCTCTTTGTGTTGGTACCTATCTGTGAGCGTGGCAGCCGGGCGGAGCAGGAGGGAGGCTGTGCTGGCTTGAATGTGTTGGCTTGAAAAAAGCAGGACATTCGGCTTAGACAGATGGAGGGCAGGGTCATTTTCAAAATGAAATGAGTGCACAAATCACACTGTGAAATTGGCATGACCAGGGCTGCTGCTGTGATAGACTGACTTTTATTTAGTCTCTGATAGGCAGTTGGGGAATAGATTTGGTTTGGGGGAGGGGGATTGGAGAGGAGGAGATAGTGAGAGAAGACCCTTTAATTAGTGATTAGTGAAATTCTGGAAAGCAATAAATGGAGTGGGATATTCTAAAATGTCATAAAGATCATTTAGTTTCCAACAGAATCTTGAAAATCTGGAACATATATCAAAAAGTAACTGTGACGTGCCCTTCCTAGCAATAAGAAAGTACTTAGTGGTCACGATAAAACAATTTAGTGCATCATTGAAAGGAATCAGACTTTGGGAAAATGGTATTGGATTTTGTTGCATAAGGGGAGGCATGTTCACCACATAGAAGAATTCCATTCTGACAAAATGTAGAGAAGCTAAAAACATGATGTTTGCTTCTTAACATGCTTATGTTTCTGCCTGCCGAAATGTGAGGTCATCAAATTCTATTCGCACACTTGATCTACTTGTCATTCTCTTTTACAACTCGTTGAAAGGTATGTGTTCTTACTTATCCTGGAAATGTGACCACTTCCTATTGATAAACAATGGTCATTTATGAACATCTCAACAATCACGGCTGTGGCCAGACTTCTTCCTTAGTAATGGAAAACCTTCTGCAAAACCACTTTCCAGTTGTCACTTCTTTTCCTTTCCATTCCAGGCCATTTTCTGCAGCATGCCCTGTTTGGGCTGCTCAGTTACCTTGTTTCCTCCCCCTCCCCAACCTTTCACCAGAAAAAGGGAAGAAAAGAATAAATTAGTGCCAAATTGGTAATGTAGTTGACTGACTTTCAGGAGCATCTGTTCAGCCTTTTAAGACTTTTGGAAAGGTTGTATTCCAAATCAGTGCTTGGGAACATTTACACTCAGATGGTGAGACATTTAACCTCATTATGAACTCTTCTTTCCCTGGTAGTTCCAGCTTTATTAATATTTTAATTAGATTTTCTTCTTGGCTATATCTTGTTTTCTATCAAGTAGTTTGTATTTGGGGGCCTATGGTGTTATGATCTAAATTAACTTATCAGGGAGATCACAGTAGCATATGGTTTATAAAAGAAATTAGAGAAGGCACAACTGTGGATACTGACATTTAAAAATAACCAACCAACCATCCAAACAAAGAGCTACGCTAGCCCCCGTGTTCAGGTACTTTCTGTGCCAGGACCAGTTCCTGATTTGCCTAACTTTCCTCATTAATCTTTACAGCTCTTCTGTGAATTTGGTGATTCTTATTGTTGCTCCCACTTGAAAAGCATGGACTACAAAGCACAAAGAAGCCAGTGGCTGTGGGAGCCAGCACCAGGAACTGGTGATTGCTTAAGCTGGCCAGTAGGGGCCACACTGTACCTCTTCCTTCTCACCCCTGGGCACCTCCTCTTCGGTCATTTGAATTGGCTTTGGATCATTTGCTGCAGTTTGTTCTAACAGAACAGGCACAATGGTGTAAGAATTTTAAAGTTTAAGCACCGAAGCCATTGTGTACTTGTATGGCATCAGTGTGGCTGGCGGCTCTGCACTGATGCAGGATGCAGTCCCCCCGTGTAATTTCCCATGCAGGTTGGAGCAATCCGTAAGGACTCAGAAACCTGCATTTGGCTGCAGACTCTTCTCCCGCTACACAGACTTCAATAATTTGAATTATTCTGTCATCTTTAAAATGCTCCACGGACAGGGCGGTCCCAGTATTCCTCTCACACAGGCAAACATCACAGATCAAGGCAAGGTTAATGGGCTAAAAGTGACAGTCGAGATTTAAATTGTTGGTATTCGGATACATGCTTGCCTCGTTCAGCCCTTAAATCACCCTTCTCAAGAGGAAGATTATTCAAAAGCTCTAGTTAAACTTTAAGCATTTATTAAAAACAAAGATATTTAGGTCTCTTAAAGCAGCAGACTATTGTAAAATCATGGATTAGTTGCTTGTGAAGTGGTCACGCCGTCTAAAACGTGTTCTTACAATGAAACATCAGCCTGGGAAATCTGCACAAAGGGAGTGACTTCAGACAGTTCAATTGAAAACATATTTCCCTTCTTTTGTGGAAAACAATAATTAGGAAGCTAATCAGTGGAAGATCCTTTTTAGATTATTATACATCAAAATAAATGGCAAAAGCAATTTTGCCCCCAAGGGAATGAGACTCAACAAAACCTAGCCTCCTATTAATTCCACACCATGCTGTTTATTTTTAAAAATTCATCTAAATATGATTTAATCTAAACCTGAAGAAAAAAATGAGATTCTAACACAGACACATATACACACAGAAAATGAACACAAAGAGAAATGATGGCCGCAAATAACATTTTTTTCAAAGCAAATACTTAATTTACTGAATAAAACAAACAGTTTCGTACCAGTGTATACATTCACTGACATTGGTATAGATTCAATACACAGATAAACAGCTTGTCAGGAGCACTGTTGAGCGATGTACCAAATATGTGGGAACATTCAAAGTGAAATTAGAACAGCTGTACAATGCAACATTGCGAGCTGAGGAAAAGGTGCACAGTCAGGAGGACATCGGCCATTCCTGGGTCCAGGCACTCATCATGAAATTCTAGACACACTTCATTTTATTTCTGCCAGCTCTGTGTTTTATTCTATTATTGACCACTTAGGAAACTCATGAAATTCTGGCTTTCTTGTAGCCAGACTCCACCTTCAAATTTCCTGACCCACGTGAGTTTTGGGAGTTCTTTGCAGCACGTGGCAGAACCACAGACAATGGACCTTCACTGCAGTGGCGCTGCCAGTGTTCTTAGGTTCCCAGATCAGGTTTTCTTTGGTAACTTTAATGAATCCTTTCTGATTTTTTTCCCAACCAAAATATTTTTCTTTAGATTTAAATCTTCCCCTAATATGTTTAGGTTTCCGTTCCACTTGAAGGGAATTGCTTCACACTGTTACTAGGGATAAAACTGTATCTTATGTTTCCACAATTCAAGAAGAGTCAGGAGGAGAAATGGATTTTAAAATAATTGTAATGCAAAGTAAACTGAGCAGATTTTGTTTGATTACCTAAGGTAAGTGGAAAAAATATGAAAAATTTTGATATGTGAAAAAAGCAACTGAATTCCAGTAGCAGTAATATTGTATTACATTAACAAAGAGTTAAAGGTTATTTCTAACCCAATATGTGTGTAAATATAAAATACTTGGAAATGCATAGACATCAAAGATTTGAGAAACAGAATATGCACATGCAATTTTAACTTCTTTTACTCACTTTATGAATTTACTTCTAAATTAAATGGACTACCATTTATTGGATATCTATGATATGAGAAAATCTAAAATTGTCCTTTATATGATAAAAGGGTAAATTTTTTTTAAATTGTACTAATGATAGTATCTTTTATGATCACTAGAGGCAGGCTCAGACATATCTGTGGTGAGGTTGTTTTTATATCTACCCCATATATATGTAACCTTTTATTTTGTCTTTAATGAGATGACTTTTTTGGTTTATTCTGATTTTATTCAAGAATAGTAAACAATACAGGTATCTGGAAAAACTTTCTAAAGTTAAATACAGCTTAGTCCTTCAGTGTGGAGGTGAAGTTAGTGCTTTTATTTTACAGATGGAAAGCCTGACACCTGGCGAGTCCCAAGATTACAGGTCCAGCCAGTGGCCATGCCAGGATGGGGCCCCAGTCCCACTGCACTGGATGGTGCCTTTAACAGTTTGCCAAGTTGACCCTACTGGCCAGGGTTGCCAGCCACATTGTAGGCTGCACATGTCTTCTCTACACAGTGACTAATACGAGAATAAATAGCATCTCTGAAAACAAAAAGCATCTCATGGAGAAAGTAGGATGAAGTCATTTCAAACATGAATGCCAAGAGACCCAAGGAAGCCAACACAATCTGGTCAGTTGGAGGTTTTATAAGAAGGCTCCCATTTGAAATGCCTTCCTCCAAAAGGAAATAAACATTAATAACAAAGACTGGGAAAATTTCCCTTTCTCTGTTTTAGAAAAGCAGAATATGTGGAATACATACCTCACATTCTTGGAAAAGTATACATTATTTAGAAAAGGGACTAAAAATACCTTAAACTCCTAATAGTTCAGCCCCTAACCCTGGGGGTTGCTGGCACCAGGGAGGCTGCTCCCCTCCTTCCCATTGCCTCCTGGTGCTGGAGGGACCGACCCGCAGCATTAGTCAGCAGTTTCTGAATTTTGACCCACAATGGGAAAGACACTCTGAGACAGGAAAAATAGATGGAGGCAATTACAAACAGCTATTTGATTGATGGATGACATTGTCAGGGCTCCACTGTATGGCAGATTGCAATGGTGTTGAACTCCCTTTGCTACCAGTGGATGTTGCTATTGGCAACCGTGCAGTGAAGCCAATAAAAAGGCAAGGAAATGAGAGGAAAACTCAACCTTAGTGGAAGCCGTAGGGTTTGTGCTATAAATTATGTTCCCCTTAGCAATATGCAGCATCACTGTGCAGGATAGCCATAGCGCTTGTAGCTGCCTGCAGTGTTCATCACACCCTGGGTCCAGTTTTATCATCAAGCACATGCTTTAAAATTTCGCTGTAGGTAGACTGGCATCTGTCTGTCTGGGCTATTTCTTTATTTATTTATTGTTGGGGAGGATAACAGATGTGGGTTCATCTCTGCCTCACACAGACTGATTTCCAATTCCCGTGTGTGACATAAACACGATTCGGCGCAGTAGCCAGACACACCTGCAGTGCTTCTGAGCGGCAGACACGCGCCCAGGGCCTGCCCCTGACTCCACCCACCCTTTGTTCCTTACCTGAGGAGGAGAGACAGCCCGGCAGAAGCTATTTTCCTTTATGGCAGAGTGATTCAGAAAACTGGCTTAATAAAACCCATAAATCTGAACAACCCCCTCTTCCCCGCTCTGCGGAGGCTGTTTTTCCTGCTCTCATTTTCTCCTCTGTCTCTCCGGTCTTCCCTGCAGAGACCGCCGTAAAGAGAAGCTAGAAATGTTGTTTTTTAAGACTCTTCTTCCTCTTCTTTTTGTGTCAAACCCCCTCCCTGCTCAAGTATCTCTCTTTTCTAAGCAATTGGTGACAGGATTCTGTATCGTGATTCTGTACTTTTTTTTTTGGTTAGAAGAACCATTTTTCTTTGTTTGGCTTGACTTTCAACCCTTCCTCTGGCTGTTCTCTTACCACCTGCCTCCGTCCCTGGCTTTTCTCTCTTGGTCATCTTCTTTCGTTTCTCCTCTTCTCCTTCTCTTCCTCCTCCTTCTCTCCCTCTTTGCCTGGTTTATAATTTTATTTTATTTCTGGACACCTGGAATCGTACTTCTTCCCTATGGATACCTGCTGTTCCCTCAGTTCCGTTTTGGTACCTTAATTTACCCATTCTCTATGCATTTTCTGAGTGCTTACTCTTGCCAGGAAAACAATGTGCTTTGCAGAACTTGACCCCCATTTCCTTAGTATTTGAGTGATAAATAACTGATAATGGCCAGGGGCAAAAAGAAGAGAAGAGGTTTGTAAATTTTAAATTTTTCAGAGCTCGAATGGCCTTTAAGGGTCACCTGGTCTTAAATTTTCAAACCCCTCGCGTCCCTTTCATGGACCATCACGTACATAATCGAAAACGTGAGGGTTTGCAGTGGCTCTGGAGCCCCAACCCAGCTTCAAATGGAGGACTTGGGCTGTTAAATGTTTTCTATCTTGGGGTTCCTTGTTAAATGTATTTCAACCAAGAGTTCCAAGGTTAACACATGTTTGAAAGTCATTTCCTAGTGTAATCTTATTTGACAAATGAGGAAAATACTGGAAGAAGTTAGGTGAATTATCCAAAGTCATTCCGTCAATAGTGCCAAAGCCAGGGGTATATGTCTTAGCTTCTAGTCTAGCATTCTTTAGAGAAGGCATAGCATGTCCTCAGTCTCACATAAAACCGGAAGCAAAGTAGCTTTCTAGTCATTGTGTCCATTTAATATAGCTTGTTCTTACCCATTATAAACCTGGCTTTTAAAAAAATATTTTATTGTTTATACTATTACAGTTGTCCAATTGTTCCCCTTCGCCCCCCTCCACCAAGCCCATCCCCCCACTACCACAGTCAACCCCCACACCATGATCTATGTCCATGGGTTCTTCATATATGTTCTTTGACAAGTCCCTTTGCCTTCTTTCAGTCTTTTAATAGAATATTTGTTCTCTGTCCAGACCATTATTTCTTCAGCTTTCAAGCATTATTTCTTACACTTAAGGAAAAATCCAACACTGGGGACTCCTGTATTTGGCTGTAGGTTGGTACTTGGAGTAACCTTCAATTTTATACAAAAACCATCACTAGAGAACTCAAGTTAGTCAATGATCATTCTCCATGGTCCTGTTGTGTCCTGTGAAATGTCTCGCTGTTGGAAATAGTTCCTAAATGTTCATATGTCACTTATGGTAAATCCAACTATAGATTTCCTAGATTTCCTTTTATCCTGACTTTTTAAAAAAAGATTTTATTTATTTTATTTTTAGACAGAGGGGAAGGGAAGGAGAAAAAGAGGGAGAGAAACATCAATGTGTGGTTGCCTCTTGCACGCCCCCTATTGGGAACCTGGCCTGCAACCCAGGCATATGCTCTGACTGGGAATTGAACTGGTGATCCTGTGGTTCACAGGCCACCGCTCAATCCACTGAGCAACACCAGCCAGGGCTCATCCTGACTTTAATTAAAGCCAATTAATCTATTCCTTATAGGAATAGACTTTGCTCTACAATGAAGGTTGAATTACAAAACTAAAAAAGGCGACCACAATTCCAATGCACTGTTGTGAATCTTGTATAAACACCAATAAGACAAACACATTTGATGTATTTCTACTATGGATTTTGTTTAGGGGAAACATGGGAATGGTTGGTGTTTGTAAGAATAATATAGTTTATCTTTTAGGGAGGCAAGTCTATAGGGTCTGAGCCACCATTAAGAAGCTCTAGGATAAAAACAAAATACCTCTACAGAGTACAAGTTGGGATTCTTGGGACAGTCTGTCACAAAGGGCACTCGGGAAAGAATGCAAAGTCAGGCTTTGTTTAGCTTGGAACAAATAAAAGAGCTGTGTGCAAAATGAAGCAGCGCTAAGGACGCCTGTGCTGTTTTGCATTCCCTTGGTTCAGAATGAGCAGGGTGGCTGTCCTCAGGTCCTGGATCACAATGGTCCTCCACCCAGCACCTGTCTCAGTCTCAGCCCATGTCTGCTCAGCGGAGAAGCTGAGGGCCCTGGGATGTGCTTCCTGCCCCACCTCCTCCTCTCCCTCTTGTCTCACCCTCCCCTGCTGACCACACTTCAAGGTGAAAGCCAAGGCATGCTTCCCAGCACATCCTTCAGACTTTATGTCTGTCTGAGCTTAAAGGACAAAATGATGATGTGGCTGGACCAAAGCTGGCCCTTCAGGATGCAGTCATTTTGCAGCAGAAGCTGACCCTGAGGGTTAGTTACTGTTTTCACCAGCCACCGTGAGACCCGCAGAGGATGGGGAGGCAGCTGAGACCAGCAGCCTTTTCTGGTGCAACTCTTCCCACTTACTTCTGTTGGCAGCCACTGAATCCAGCATTGGCTTGAGTTTCACATTGACCTTCACCAACGCCTAAGATAAAAGAACAAAAAGGTGGGGGAGAGAGGAACCGGAGTCACTGACATGATTTTCCAGCTTTCACTTAGGAGACTGGAAACCAGCTGTAAGAAATGAAAAGTGATGATTGTTTGGGAGCCATGAGCTATTTACAAGAAGTAGATATGCATTTAGTGCCATTGTTTTATATTAATAGAGCCTACGCAGGAAATGAAAAAAGACAGGTGGCCGTGTACTACTCCAGGGTGCCAGACAATTAGGTTATGACCCTGTTCCAGATTCACATCAAAAAAGACAGGAAACAAAACACTGGTATCTAGCTCACACACGCCTGCTAATATGTGCATCTTTGCCTACCATGGAGGCCTCTAGATCTTAATAGACTATGAACTAAAAGTTTTACAAAAATAAACCTACCATTTATTCTACTGTAGATGACTCCAGGTGGACTTACCTGAATAGGAAAGGCCTGGTAAAATCCTGAAACAAGAAGAGGTGCTCATTTTTAAAGCTAAGAATCGGGGAGCTGCGCCCAATGTACAGAGCACCATGAGAACATGTGTGGAAATAGACACAAGAGAAGAGAAAAAAGTGTGGGAGAGAGAGGCGGAGGGTGTACGAGAGATGAGGGAAGAGCACATGTAGCCTGTGGACAGAAGCCGACGGAACATGAGGCTAATGAAGCTCAGGATTTGGGGTCCTAATTGCAGGAGACCCCTCTAAAAATTTCCTTTTTACTTAATTTTGTATTTTTTTAAAGTCCTCACAAACTTTTGCTCTCACAAAACTTTGATCGCCCCTACAGTGGAACAAAGCAACAAAAGAAAACACGAATGTGGAGCTGCGGGAGCGTTAGCTCATGGAAACGCAACACTTCAAGGTTCCCCTTTATGCCTTGGGTCAGTGTTCTGTGGCCACGGATTAGATCCCCGATGTAGGCACCTTGCAGGTGTGTCCCATTCACCACCAGGGAGACAAACCCACTGCAATTTCAGCACACCTCCTTTGCAGCTTTCTACGAGCATGGCCTGCGGCCAAGAGCAGTCCTCTGATAGCTCTTCTAGTTGAGGATGTTCTTCCCTAAGCACGATTGCAAACCACCTGTTTATCTGCTCAACCTCCCTCTCCAGGAAGTCATAGGACCACAAGTAAAATGTACCTAGAGGTAAGGTAAGTAAGTAAGAGGGGGTAGAAAAGCCCACAAATAACCTGGTATCCTCCTAAGCAGTGAGCACTCCAACCTGGCTGAGGTGATATTCCTTCATATTGATGTCCCTCAAACAGAGCATGTTCTCTCTCTTTAAAAAAAGGTGATATTTAGCACATCGAACACAAAACAACATCTAATTTTAAATCAGATGTATTAGTTACTCCATATAAAAGTAATGCAGCAACCTAGTAACTCAGGCAGTGACCAAAATCCTGTCTATTTCCACAGGAAAAATGCAGGTACTTGTTTCTGCTCAATGCATAGAGCTTTATTTAGACAATAGTGTGAGGTAGCAGTGAATGCCGTGGTTCTATTTAATACAGTTTGGCACTGGCTCCCCTTCACTCTGCTTAAGCCTTTTAATTAAACTGACTACTATAATTCCAATGGAAATTAGTGTTATGTTGTTTTCCTGCTACAAAAGCATTTCTCTAGAACTTATTTTTTTTAATCCCAGGAGCACAAATTGGATTTTTTTCTGCCTGAAATGTAATTAAAAACTCATTTGATTACTATATTTTGGCTCGGTTTTACTTATTAAATTCCTGTAATCAGTTTTCTTTTATGAAGCTGCTGGGAAATGATCTCAAAAGCAACACATTTTTCTCTTCTTTGGCAGGTTCTCGAGCATTTTAAATGACATTCATAGCACCTATCCATGATTCAAATTCCTCCACCAATTTCTTCCTTAAACCATTTAAATTTTTTTGGCTTAGTCCCCAAAAAAGATTTCTTTTCTTTATCTAGCTCTTTGTTCTCCCTCTTCTTTTGTGTTGAAAAAAAAATTGGAGGTGGTTACATATTTCTCAGAATTGCTTCTCTTTGTTTTATATTCTCCTTAAACACAGAATTGACATACTAGTACTCTAGTTTTTCCGTGGTAGGTGCTTGTTCTAGGCAAAGGTAGCAAAAAGCCAGCCCTGAAGGATTACTCCTACTCACACTATAAATTTGTTACACATTGCAGTTAACTGAGGGAATATAGAACTATTAGAATATAGGAGAGCAAAGGGTTTCCAGTGATTATGTGCCATATGCCACCAGGAAGATAATTGTCCCAGTATTTAGAGAGGTGAGAGTATTCCTAAAAACTCGTCATCGGTGAGGGCCACCTAATGGATTCTGTGCGCACACCTCTGTTAGCGATCTTGTTTGACTTGCTGTTCATGCAGCAAAAGAGGAAGGGCTCCCTCCTCGCCGGCTGCTCCCTCTCCACACATGCGCAGAGGCACTCAACAGGCGGCTGGGCCTGCTCTGTGGGCTCCCTGCGGCGTGGTCCTTCAATTTTTAAACGTGTCCAGAGGTGGTAAACTCACCACCTCCCAGGGGGGTTTGGTTTACTCTTTGTTTTGATTTTAGAATGTTGTTCCTTGCATGGAGCTGAAAACGATATATCCCTGTAACTTGTACCTAATGGTTCCAGTCCTTTGGGTACTTTCCCTTTAAACCGCAACCTACTTGGTCAACGCAGCACTGACGACTGGCGTGCTGCTCCACGTGAAGGTTAGGGTCCATACTGACCTAACAACCCAGCTTGGGAGGGGCTGCTCATTATCCCTTGGGGCACCTGTATGGCTATCGCTGTGGGTCCCAAGCTCCCTTCTGGCCCATCATAGGTGGGACCTTGGATACTCGCCCCACCAGAGGACACAGCCTTGGGCATCTAGGCATCCTGGTGGCTGAGGAGCCCCACTTCCTTTCTGACTCCTTTTACACTCCATGGTTGAGTCCACTTGTGACCACCACATACAATTTATTCCATATTTTATTTATGTTTTGAATAAGTAATATATTCACATAGTCCAATGGATACAAAGGGTACAAAAGGATAGTGTAAAATTTCCCTTCATTCCCTGCCCCAGACACTTAGATTCTTTTTTAGAGGCAACTTGTGTATCCTTCAAGAAACATTTTATGCATATGTAAGCACATATACACACACATACTACATATGTAGATACCTATAATGTATAACACATTACATATGTAGAATGTATATAAGTATAATCAAGGTAATTCCCTCACCATTTTGGGTGTTTCAGAGACGGAGTGAAATCACACCTTGTGGAACAACACCATTATGATGCTTAGTTAGAACAGGCGTCCTGTGTGGAAATTAGCAGCCGGAGGATGCAGAGAGGGGAGGGGCCAAATTCCAATTTTCCGTTGCTCTGTCACTGAGTTTTCCTTCTGCAGAGCTTGGTCTGCTGTGGATCCTCTCCAAAGTTGTCGTTCTCACCGAGAGAAGTTTAACTTGGGTCTTTTTAAAAATATCTTTCATGACTTTGTCATGCTCCATCCTTCCTCTACCCTCTTGAACATATAAAATATAATAAATGTCTCAATGTCCTATCAATTTTATGATCTGTATCATTTCTGAGTCTGTAATTGATGGATTTTTCTCATTATTATATTATTATGGGTCTAATTTTTTTGCTTCTTTGCATGCCTGGTGATTTTTTATTGGATATCAGACACTGGAAATTCTATGTTGTTGGGTGCTGGATTTTTTATTTTTATTTTTAGCATTTCTTTAAACATTTTTTTAGTTTTATTTTGGAATGCAGTTAGCTTACTCAGAAATAATTTGATTCAAATTATTTGCTTGGTTTCAAACTTTGCTAGGTGGGTCCAGAGTAGCCTTTTATCCAGGGCTCATTTGGGCAATAATTTTTAGAGATTGATTTTCTGAGAACTGTGCCCAGTACCTCATATATTCAAGGTTTTTCTTCAATATCCTTTCTGGTGGGAACATGGACTGTTCCCCAGCCTGTGTGAGCTCTGAGGATTGTTCTGTTTGCTGCTTTTTGCTGGTTCTTTTCTCAGCCTCAGTAGTTTGCTCACATGCACGTGGTGAGAAGCCTTGGGGACTCCAGGTGCCGTCTGCGGCTCTCAGCTCTCTCCTGCACAGCTCTCTTTTCTGGTGCCCTTCCCTGGGAACTCCAACCGCCGTCGCCTCCCAGACTCCTGGCTCTGTCCCCTCATCTCAGTGAGGCTCTGCTTGGGTTCCCCTCCCTGTGCCTGGTCTGGAAACTCCCCACAGGCAGGAAGCCCGGACAATTGTAAGCTCATTTCATTTGTTGCCCTCCCTCAGGAATCACTGTATTGTGCTGCCTGTTGTCCACTGTCTGAAAACTGTGCCGTGTATTTTTCCAGGGTTGCTTTTTGTTTTGTTTTCTTGCTCCTGTTACTCTATTATGGCCAGGAGTGGAAGTCTCTTAATCATTGGTTTTAAACAGCTGTGTTGGGTGCTATCCCAAGAGTTCCCAGGGAGAGTGGAAACAAGGCCTTTCTTCCTTGCATCTCCAGCTCCTGGCTCAGTGACTCCTGAGAACAACAGCCCCTCCTCTACTCCACCCTTGGAGTGGTGGCAGGAAGGAGGGTTAAGGCCAGGAGAGCCGCCAGTGGTGGAGAGCAGGGTCAGGACATTCTGACCTGCTACAAAAACCAGCTGTAAACACAAATCCAGAATGACTCCCGTGGGAAATGAGCAGAATATTCTTTCTTATTACCATTATTCCTTAGACCTTGTTTTATCAGGTCACCAAGCTGCCACAAGTCAGATTCTGGCCTTGCCTTTCCTCTGCCATCATGATCCATATCTACTATCCCCCGGCCCAGGCCCAGTGTGTGCACACACAGTGTCTTCTTGGAATTCATCTGCTGGAGAGATGGGGCAGACGTGGGACAAGGGAACAAGCAAAGAGCAAGCCACGCTCTTAGAACAAGTTACTACTCCTGTACCCTGCTGTTGGAAGGGAGCACAGAGGAATCCCACCACAATGAAACCAGATTTATCTTTCAATCCAATAATATCCAACCATGTCATTAATACATTTTAAAAATGTTGAGGAGCCCTGGCTGGCATGAATCAGTTGGGCATTGTCCTGCAAAGCAGGTCACCAGTGCGATTCCCAGTCAGGGTACATGCCTGGGTTGCAGGCCTGGTCCCTCGTTGGGGCACACAAGAGGCAACTAGTCAATGCTTCTGTCTCAGTCGATGTTTCTCTTCCTCCCTACCATCCCCTCTAAATAAATAAATAAGATCTAAAAAACATAAAAATAATAAAAATGTTGAGGAAATCATCTGAGATGGTTATTTATTTTAAAGCCAAAGAAAGAAGATGGCTTTCACATCTGTTGTTGAATGATATATTCCAGAGTGCAAACAATGAGACTTAGTATTTTTTGCCTTTCCCCATTCCTACCTTACCCAAGAGAAATAATCAGAAACTAAGAGATACAATGTATGGTAGAGAAGAGAGAATTTAAAGTATTTTTAAAAATATCTGCTTTTTGATGAAATATAACAATAAACTTGAAGCCCAACTCCAACATCTGAGGGCAAATGTGCTATAAGACCCTACTGAAAAGTATTAAAAGAGAATAAATCCAGAAGCAAAACAAAGGAAGAAAAAGGCCCCCACAAAACTCACTGGAAACTTGGGTTATGGTACAAACAAAAACAACAAAGTTTGGAAATGCCATCAACTTTTCTAGAAAACTTGAAATATACATCTTTCTAGGCATTTTAACATCTTCCTGAGTAAAAAAAAAAAGAGAAAAGAAGCTAAACTGCACATGGAGTGTTTGCAGGGGAGCAGCCGAAGGGCTAGTCACTGCACGTGAGAGCAGACGGGGCTGGCTGCGGGGTCCACGTGCAAGCAGACGGGGCTGGCTGCAGGGTCCGGATGGGGAGCAGCAAACAGACTCCTCCTAAACTTCACTCTTTTCCTCCCATTCAATGGTCTTTGAAACTCAAGGTTGTATAAAAATGAATTCGCATTAAATTGCTTAAGATAATATATTAACTACTGTAGGAGGCTTCCTGCAGTTTTTAAAACTTACTTTGAAAAACAAACACTATTGGTGAACACAGAAGCAAGCCAAGACTTTTGGATAAATATTTTAAAACATTCACATTAAAGAAAGCAGCTTTAAAATAAATATTTAGTGTGTAATGGCTAAAATCAGAAAATTAATAACCATTTACATTTGTTACGTTACACATATAACCGGGCCAGGCACTGGGTACTTTGGGTTCTTCCGAGGTTAGAATGCGTGGGGTTTAAAGGGCTTTAGCCTTATGCCTTCTGTCCTGTTTGGGGACTGAGTCATTTATTCCACCAGGACTCGGGTATCTCTAACAGAGATTGCTAGTTTGCCTTCCCAGTATGCATTTGGCCTTCCCTGAGCTTAAGAATGGCCAGGGAGGTGTAAACAGAATTAGTAAGGAGGAGCTTCTGAGAAAACTCTTAAATGGGCCTTTATTCAGCTGGGAGGTACATCCTTTGCCCTTGCCTCTATTTCTTTGTTGCTGCTGGAATATTAACACGATGGCTGGAGCTACAGTGACCATCGTGTGACTATGTGGCATTCTTGAGTGTAAATAGGGACTGGGTCTCTGACAACTATGGAACAGCCATATAATAGCAGCCTCAAATTGATTTACCTGGATTATTTTTTATCAGAGAGAAAAATAAATTTATTTTTTGTTTAAGCTATTTTGGTTTCAGATCTGTTACAGTGGCTACATGCAATTCCTAATTGAGAGAATTAATGCTATATTGTAAGTCTCTATTTTCCGTCTACCTGTACAGGTGTCAGATGATTCTAGGCATTTTGATACTTGAGCAAATTCCCTCCATTGGGAGTGGTAAGTTAGTGTCTTTTGGCAGTGACGTACAGTGAGCTGTACTAGACAGCAGAAGCTACAACAGAATGCATTCCATGTCCTCTGAGTAGGCACATAATTCAGGCCCATGCAACGGGAGTGCGCTGGGGAGAGGTGTGGGGGTGAGGGTGGTCACCAAGCTAAGGCTGTTGGAGCTCTCTCTAGGTTTTACCTGGAACTACTACAAATGAGGCTTGCCTGGCCTGGCCTTGCCTCCCTTCCCTTTCTCTCTCTCTTTTCCCTCCCTCCCTTCTTTCCTTCCTTCCTTTTTTTGGTGTGAATAATTCTTATAATGAACACGTGACCTTGGAGCTGCCAAGACATGTGAGGAAAGCCTGACTGGGTGAAACCGAAACATAATTAGTCAGGGGAAAGGGGACGTATATCTTATGATGGCCTTGAATCCGCTGGATCCAGCTGAAGGCCAACAGCCAACTGTACCTCTAAGTTCCCCAGTGACTTGAGCTAAAAAATTCCATTTCTGTTCAAACTATGTTGAGTGAGTTTCTGAGCTCCAAATGATAGGTCTTGTGGTATTGTCATCTACTGTTCTCCACCACCCCAGAAATCACTTGAGATTGACACCCACACCAGACTCCAAGTTGGTGACTGGCATGAGGGACTCTCCGCTTCCCCAGCATGAAAAGCTGCCCCACACTTGCTGAGCAGCCTCTTTACCCACGTTAATGAGAGTCAGGGACCAGCGAGCAGTATCTCCTTTTCTCTGGAACCCCGAGAGTCTGCCAGAGTCTTTAAAAGTTTCTTAAAAGGTTGATCATTCTTAGCCTGAAAATACTCAGAAAATACCAGTTCCTTCTGGTAGCAAAGTCAGCAGGCCTCTGGGGTTTTGGCTTCCAAGGAAGGAGAATTAAAGGAATTGGGTGGCAGCATCCATTTTGCCGGGGTTTTCTCCGCGAACCAAGTGCACCCGGATGGAAAAGGAAAACAGCAACCAGATGTTCTGTTCTCCTTGGCAGGAGTTCGGTGTTATTCCATGTTTATCATATTGAGTGAGATTCTTTTCCAGTTAGACAACCATTTCTTACATATGATATTACTCTGTGGATCTGTTACTGTTCAGCAGTAACAGGTTGGCTATGTCAGATTTTTGCAAGTGTCAAAAAATATTGTCAGAACATTGTTTTATTAGTGATATTTGAGATCGTAAAACCCAAATAATGTAAGATGGTTACCCAAATAGCAGTAAAGATGATAAATCTACAGAGCTAATGCTTAGTATGAGGCAAGAAGCTCATCAGAATCCACTGCAAGAATGATTCAGATCTGTAATTGCAATCCTAAGGGCACAGTCCAGACAAGTTATAACATTGATGTTTGTATACATCGATGTCTGATATCCTGAAAGCTAATTACAGTACGAGTAATAACTTAGAAAGACATAATTTTCTTTCCAAGATCTGAAACCGGTTAGCGGCGCCTTTAAAAGTGAAAATGCAACAAAACATCATAGTCATTTTCCTCTTTTCTTTCCTTTTCCATTTCCTTCCTGACTTCTCAGGTTGCTTGTTTAGCTTATTTTATTCATATGCTTAAGGGATTCCTTTGTGGAAAATGATATTTACAAATGACATTAACATTCTGAATTTATGAGACAGGGATTTTAGTTTCCTTGGACTAATAGTGTCATTATTTCCATAATAAAGAACAAGAGTCTTAAATCCGAATGTCTACAGGGCCAGGGCAGGAAGGTTAATGAATGAAGTATGCTGCATGACCCAGTAGGAAGTGGTGGGGCCTATGGCAAACTGGATGCTTTATAATTTTAAAAACAGCATTCAGTGAAATAAAACATGTTCTGTGGGCTGAATCTGTTCTGTGGGCCATGGCTTGCTCACTGTGATAGACATGAAAACACATCTTGTCAAAATAAACTAACCAAAGTATCGAAAGTGTCCTGTTCTGCAGACGCCATACTGAGACCTCTCCACGTGTTGGCCGACTAACCTCACAACAGTGCTGAGAGTAGGTCTTGGCAACCCCGTTTGACAGACAAGGAGCCTGAAACTGGGAAAACCAAGGGCTCACGGTTAAGTGTTCAGCAGAGCTGGGATGTCAGTCCAGGCCTGTCTGAGTACAGAGCCCCTGGGTATCTTCACACGAGAGACCTCCACTGGGATGCTGATGACAACAGGTGTCTCACACCTAACTGCAGTGTCGGGACAGGGCAACTCTTTGGTTCTAGTGTCTGTGATGCTGCTTCAAGACCAATTCACAGGGAGGTGACCTCACTGATTAATGAAGAAACACTACCTCCCAAACATTAGATGTAGAGAGTGAAGCTTTATTTGTGACTCCTCTCCTCTCTCCTGCCTGGGGAAAATAAAACCAGGGTTTTAAGTAGTAAATAACAGGCAAGTCTCAAGACAGCAAGTGTAAATGCAAGCCAAGAGAACTGTCTCTTCTGTTATAATGAGCCCCTCTAGGACACTGTCACAGGTCATCCTGTTGGTTGGGTTTTCAGAGCAGGTTGGTAGCTAATCAATCACGCTCACTGGGCAGGCAATGTCTACTTGGGGGGAAGGGCTGCTGACCCAGAAGCCACAGACCCTGATGAATGGGGCTTCACAGAGGCAGTGGTTGGGACACGTAACTAAGACACAGCCACATGGTAACGGTCCACCTCTCCACACACCGGAATGCTTTCTGGTAAAACTATGTACCTGAGATTTTACAGAAATAGACAAAATCTATTATTTTTGCAGAGTTCAATGTGTAAAAAAGACCATATTTAAAATTGAATTGTTTGGCTACACAGAGTTATTTCCTACAGGTTTTTGTGTCTACTTGTTATGGGCCTTGAGACCTAGGGTTCTCCAAACAAAATGGACATGGTACCCCCGTGAGAGTGTGGGACAAATATGGAATCGCAATTCCAGGTCCTTAGTGGGCATCATGTTCTGAGCGAGGTACCTTGGAGAATGGATTCTAGAATACTCTTTTAGTATTTGCTCTTCTGTTTTTTTAGCTTAAACTCTCATCCCTCAGAATCCACAGGGAATTGGTTCCAGGACCCCCATGGGTACCAAAAGCTGCAGATGCCCAATTCCTTATATAAAATGGCACAGTATTGGCTTATAACCTGTACGCATCCTCCTGTATACTTTACTCAGTCTCTAGATTACTTACAGTACCTAATGCAATGTAAGTACTTTGTAAGTAGTTGTTGTAGTGTTAGGAATAATGACAAGAAAAAAAGTCTGTTCGTGTGCAGTGCAGATGAAAACATCATAGGCCTAACTACACAGTACATGTCAGCCACAATGTAACATTTTTACTGAATATTTTTGATCCCCAGTTGGTTAAATATGTGAATGTGGACCTCGTGAATATGGGAGGCCAGCTGTATTTGAAAGTCCCCAAAGACTCAAAACACTGATTATCTGTACTAATGAACTTCTTAGTTAGTACCATGCAAATCCGATGATTACTGAGTGTTTCTAGTGAGAGTTTAAAAGCAGTCTTCATGCCCACCACCAACCAATGCTCAGATTCGAGACAGGAGAAGCCATCAAAGCCAGCCTCCCAAAGCCCAGATCTACGGAGGACCAGACCTACAGTATCCATGAGAAATGCTCTGACTTTAGGTAAAGATCCTTGCGGACAAAAATCCTCTATTGTTTTGGGGGTTTCACTCCATATGGTAAGGGAAGCTTCCTTTTCTAAACTTTACAATGTAATTTAAAAAGTGAGATTTTGGAGAACAAGAAAAAAAGACAAGAAAGGAATACTTCACACACGCCACTGGGTCTGTGGGGAGGATGCCGTGCCCTCAGCGAGCCTTCTCTCTGTCCATAGGGAGGGGCCCGTCTGTCTACGTCCTGACCTGGTTGAAGGTTTGCCATCGTGGCTCTTCTCCACATTCGGACTCCACGAAAAGCCAACCTATGGGAGAAGTTTGCATGTGTGGGGACAACAGGGCCAATGCCCTCTCTATTTTTTATTACATTTCTGAAGTACAGTTTAAGAAAGGGAACATTAGAATTTTATGAACAAAAACTTCCTAATGAGCAACATTTTCTCTCTATTCAATGTTGGAGAATTTTATATTAATTTAACTTTCAAACATTGATTGGTTAAAATTAAATAATCATCCCAATAAATAGACATACTAGATTTGTTTTTTAACTAAATTCTAAAAGCTTGTATGTAAAAAATAAACAAGAATACCCAGAAAATACTGAAAGAGTAATGGGGAAGGTGAAACTAGGCTTATCATTAAAGATATATTATAAAGCAATATTAATTAAAATAGTCTGATGAGGCAGGCAGATGAATAGAACAGAACAGAAAGAGTAAAAATACAATTGAATTTAAAGGAATTTAGAGTACAATAAAAATGGCATTTTAAACCGTAAGGGAAAAGATTAGTCAAAAACTGAGAAACTGGGTAGCAATCTAAAAAACTATTCTGACCTTCCACTTCACATCCAACAAAATAAAGCAAAGCCAGAGAAACAACAGATATAAATACAAAAATGAAGCCATAGAACACTAAAATCAGTTCTGAGAATTTTTAAAATATTATAATTTTGGAATGGGAAAGTCCTTCTATGTATGACATAAAGTCCAGAAGCCATAAAAGACTCATGAATCTGACCACATAAAATGAGTGTCTTTCTGTAGAGCATAAACAAAGTAAGAAGATAAATGACAACTCAGGAGAAACGTCTGCCACTTTGCCGCAGACGAAGTCTGTTTCTCACTATACACCGATCTCCTCCTACAAGTCTGAGAAATAAGGTCACTAGCCCGACGGAAAAAGTGCAAATGCCTCCTCAGTAAACACAGCTGTACTGAAAATGTGATCAGACACACTGTGATACAGAAAATACAAATGAAAACTACAAGAGAGATCGCGCACCTATTTTATCAGCAAAATTCAAGGAGTTGAAAAACATACTGTATTAGGAAGGGTGTAGAGAAACAGGCAGCTTAGACATTGCTGGTGGGAATATAAATTTGTTCAAACTCCGCAAAGGGAAACTTGGCAGTATCCATAAAAATTTTAAATGTCCATATGTCAAATGCCCAGTCATTCCACTTCTGTGTATTTATCTTCCAAATAAAGTATGAAGATGGTGCATTTACAGTGATATTTATTGCACTTGTTCATGATAGCAGAGCATTAGAAGCATCATGTCCTCCAATAATTAAATAATTATTGGTTAATTAATTAATTAATTAGTGGTTGATAATTATTCGTCTATAAAATCTAATACTCTACAGCTATCAGAAAGAATGAGACAGTGCTACTAGGTGTGAAAAAACAAGGCAGGGAGCAGGATTGTGCAGGATCTGTATACATGTGAATGAGCACCGTGCATATATATACACACACACAAGCTATAAAACAAAATGTGTGACCGTTATGTATAAAACAGTGGAAAAACACGCTGGTTTTTGCTTTTATATAGACTGTCTTTAGACACACACACAAGAAATTGGTTACCGGTGACTGGCCCAAGGGACAGGAACTAAGTGCCTGGGGAACACTTTTCTCTGATGCTTTTTGTACCTTTTGGATTCTGTTCACTGGGTATGTATAAACTATTCGACAATGAAATATGGTATTTAAGAGCTTAATGTGAGCTTTTTGATAATGGAAGTAGCAATCTTTGATCATGTGTTAGAATTATTAAATAACAAGTCATCTGATTGTTCGTACTTAAAGAAGGCTTACAAGTACAAGGATAAAAAAGAGAAATGGCTTATTTCATAAAGATCAAAACAATATAGTGTTTTACCACCCTAATTCAAAAATTATTTTAGTACCTTAATGTCTGTTGCAATGTTGTGTATAAACCCCTCCCCCACTCCTGTCACCAATTCCTACCCCAAATAAAGGCTGACTACCTCATTGATCCTAAACATTTCTTCTGAAAGGCGATCAATGTCCCCTCCTGGCCATTAAATAGATTTTGAAAAACTCTTCAATCCATATCAGTCTCATATCCTTATTTAGTTCTTCAAATTTGCCCTCAGCTGGGGATTGTGCAGGCAACTGTGATCCCGCTGTGTTCACCACTCCGGTGAAGGGCCCCATCCATCATCATTTCTAGGCCTTTTCTGATGCAATGTAGCTTATTCTTTGTCTTTCTTAAAAACTGAATGGCTTTTAAATTATCCATTTATCTTCCTTCAGAGTTTCTGTTCAGTTTCTCAGGCCCTTTCAGGGCTGTCTTTCCTACCTTGTTTGCTGACTTTTCATTCCATCTCCCCCCATTCTGGGAGGCATCTCGACTCACCACAGTCCTTCAGGGCAGACTCCCTGGCCCCCATCTGCTTTCTGCTTGCTTGAAATCTGCATCACTGCTAATGTAGATTTCCTTTTTAAATGTTGTCCCTTCTGGATAGCTTTGCAAACTTTGAGATAATATGTTTCAAATTTTATGCATAGATGGTGGGATATCTGGGAATAAACCTGAAAATAAAAGTCAAAAGACTTGGTTCCAAAACCAGCTTTGCTGCAGGGACCTTTCAGGGTTTCCCTTTCCTCACCTACGGCTATTGGGCAAGTTTGCGTCCAGGGGAACATTTTAGTGTTACGGCAGCAAGTTCCTCTGTTTAAGGCAACCCGAGAAGGATGTGAGATTTATGTAACGCTAATGTCTGCACACACAGCTCAGATGGTCATACTGGTGAGGAGCCCGGACATGAAAGCAGAAAGAATCTAAGTCACTTAATATCTGTATATTCTTGGGCAAGTTACAGAAACTCTGTAACTTCAGTTTTTGCATTTGAAAAGGGGGGTAAGGATACTATGTAAGTGGAGATTGCTAAGAGAATTAAACCAGACAGTGCTGGTAAGTCAGTCTGGTGCCTGGCATATAGTAAGTGCTCAAGAAATGTTGTTGTAGACTCCTTACAGCTTAGCAAAACAGGCAGTTTGGCTATTTTTATCCAAAGTTGGATCAGAGGCTCCCGCAGCGTAGAGAGCATGTGAACGATGCTAACAGTACTAATGATGCACGTGTGTGAAGGGCTTTAACGCATAATGTTAAAGCATTTCCTTATATTTCATCCCTCTTTATTCAGACTCTTGGAAAGGCTGATGTTAAGGCTGATGCTATCAATTCCATTTGCCCCAAGGAGAAAGTCACTTTCCAAGGCCAGAGGCCTTAAAAAAGTAGCCGAGTGGAATTACTTTCAGTCAAACCTACAAGCCAGTGGTAGCCACTATAAGAAGAAAGCTGATGATAATGAACTTTAGGTTTTATGAGTGCAGAGGGCAGATTTGAAAGAGGACACCAATAAAACACTCACCCCTTACTGTCTCATCTTAGGTCTCTTCTCTTTTCTTCTGTCTCTTCCTTTCTGTCTCCATTTCTCTCTTTATCCTTTCCTATTTAGATTTTTCAGCTGTTCAGACCATCTACAGCACTGAGACCATGGAGGACACATTAAGTCAAGGGCTTGGAGAATAATTCTTGCTTTGCTATTATTTTACAGTTTTGTAGTTTAGCCCTCCCTTTGCTTGTAGGAGGCATTTGTTCACGTGCTGAAACTCCCCGATTCACTGGGTGATTCTGAGCAGCAAGTATAACCTCCTTAGTTTCCCAAATATAAAACACAGAAATGCTAACACCCACCTCAGGGCAACTCAGAAATGGTCAGTTATTGCAGGGCATGCCTGAAAAATGCCAAGGGAACAGAAGATCTTCCTAGTAGAACATGATAACCTGCCTCTTCTCACTCCTGTCCCTCCCGCACACTGGCTGTGTTGCTGAGGCAGTCCCATGGAGTCTGGGTAACAACTTGCACTGATGCTCCAGCTTGGATGAGGGCAAAGGTTGTGGTACTCAGTATGGCTGAGTAACAGAGACAATGAATGCAAATAAGTATAATGTGCTAACAAGGGAAAATGCAAAGCATCCCAGAGACTGCAATATCTACCTCCTGGGGGCAAAGAGAAGTTTTACAGGAGCCTGACATCTGAGCAGATTCCTAAAGTAAGCGTAGGATTTGCTCGAGGAGAAAAGGGAAAGGTAGTCCTGGCAAAGAGACCTTAGGAGTAAAGGCAAGAGGGTGTGGAACATGAGTGGGGCAGCAATTTGGGAAATGGTAAGTGGCCAGTTATGCCAAGAGCAGAGGGTACAAGGGAAGGAGGGAGAGGAGGTGAGCATGGGGAGGTCCTATGTGCCAGCTTAGATTTTGTTCCTTCTGGTAATGGGGAGGCAGGGTCTGAAGGACCCGCAATCAGATTTGCTTTTGGGAGATAACTCTAGTATTAACTTGAACGGTGGTATTGAGGGGTGAAACTGGGGAGGGGGTGCTGCTGAGCACGACAAGGGTCTGCGTGGAAGCAGCTAGCTGTGGGGACAGAGCCAGAGGAGCCCCTCTCGTACAGGGGACCTGGAGGAGGGAGAAGAAAAATCATGACACAAAACTCAAAAACAGAGAAGGAAAAAAAATCAAACATTTGGCCTTATTTTATAATATTTCCTGTTGTTTTGATGATGCTAGAGGTTTTTTTGAACTTATTTTGTTTTCTTTTTCTGTGTGCTCTGATTCCTTTTTCATTCATGGTTTTTGACTTGCTTCTATTCGTTCTTATTATAGGCTTTCCTCATTTAAGTTCAAGGCACCGAGAAAGATCCATTAAAGGCAGTGTGTACAGTGGGGAGGGGAAGTGGGAGAAGCTTGATTGACTGCATGTCATCTTAAGGGCATCTTGCAGGCAGTTGACTCTTTCATGGAGGGAGTCCCAAATGCAGATTTTTTTCTCTGAGGCTGTTCTGTTTTCCCAGTGCAAAATCCCACTTTTCCGCTTCTGGGGTTTTTGGCTGTAGGTGTCTTGGGAGTAGGGTAGGAGGGTGTTTGGGGGTTGAGCCAGCCCACAGACTTTTAGTTCCAGCCATGAGCTTTCCCCATGAGTGCTCCTAGAGAAGAGCTTCCTCGTCTCCCAGCTGGGACTGAGCAGTGGCTGTAGAGGCTGTTTACCTGGCTCTGAGGACTGTGGGAGATTCCCAAAATGTCATTCACTGCTTCCAACCATTTCTCTTGTCTCCAGGCTCATACCTCAACCTCAGTGTTGTGGATCGAATTGTATCCCCAAAAGATATGCTGGTACCTGAGAATGTGACCTTACTAGGAAATAGGGTCTTCACAGAAATAATGAAGTTAAGAAGTCATATTGAATTAGATTGTGCTTTTACATCTAATGGCTAGTGTTCTTATAAGAAGCCCATATGAAGGTACAGGGACACAGGAAGATAGAAGCAATGATGCATCTATAAGACAAGGAATGCCAAGGATTGCTGGCAATCGCCAGAAGACAGGAGAAAAATGTGGAACAGATTCCTCCTTACAGCCTTCAGAAGGAACCCACCCTGCCTCATCTTCATTTCAGACTTCTGCCCTCCAGAACTGTGAAAGAATAGATTCCTGTTGTTTTAAACTACTCTGTACCTTGGTAGGCAGCCCCAGGAATCTGATATACCTCCTCTTGGCTGTCCTTGGCCCCTCTGATTCCTGAGCCTCTTAGGAGTTCCTTCTGAAAGACAGATCAGCTCATTTCTGGCTGGTATCCCCTTCTGCACACATTCTGGGAAGTTACTTCCTTTACATATTCCAATACTTGAAGCTATCTTATCTCTTCTCACATTCTGTTGTCCTTCAGAGTTTAGATCTATTTTTTAAAGAAATACAACTTCATTATTTCTAATCACAATTAATAGTATTATTAAACAAGTCAATAAAATAATGAACAAAGGTGTTCATTTCAGAATTATCTCTACTAGGAAAAAAAACAAGAAGGGGATGACTGAATAAATGATAAAAAGTCAACCGATTGGAATATTAGGCTGTCATTTTAAAGGATAATATGAAAATTATGTTAGGAATGTGGAAACATTAACATAATATTGAGTGATCAAAGCAGAATACATTAGTGTACCTGTGTAAAAATGTGTCTGCATTTGGGTAATAGCATAAAAGAGCATCACAGGATTAAGAGATTGCGAGGTAGGTCCTTATTTCTCCTAGCAGTCTGCTCTTGAAGACTCAGGTATTGTCTAAGGCAATATCTATTTTCTTTGCTGTGCTCCTCATTTCCTCTGAGTCCTTATTCCCAGAGTTAACATTCCTGACTTCTACTAACATTCTGTTCATGGCATTATAGGCTTTTTCTATCATGCTTTTCACGTTTCTTCCAGCTTCTTCCTGTTTCCCGAGAAAGTTTTATCTTTTAAAAAATTTCTTTATTATTATATTAATGGAATTCTCATGAAGTTGAGGAGATAAACTAGTGAGGTCCATCCATGTATTTAATTGCAATAATGCCCCATTTGACAGGTGAAAGTATTAGATCAGAGACAACTTGACATAGACATAAAATATTTCTGGAAAGTTTTCTACAGTGACCAGCTAAACAGAGTCTATTAGCCCACACAGTCCTGCTGGAATTGCTTTTCCTGGAATCTCTACTCTGGTCCCTGTATCCTTTTCCTTAAAGCATTTAGAGTTTTATGTTGTATATGGAGGTTTTCCAAGGCAGAGAACTGCTGGACAAAGTGTAATCGCCTTTCACTTCCTCAGGGCAGTAGAGTGGGAAAAAGTAGCCAGGTAAGACTGGCAGAACTTGGCCTTGAAATTCTGGCTCTGCCATGTGTTAACATCACTCTGATTAAGTCCATTAGCTTCTTTAGGGTTCAGTTTCCTCGTGTGTAAAACTTAGACCATTAGACATTATAGGATCCAGAATAAAGTACTTTCTTCCTTCACAGAGTTAAGGTCAAATTTAATTGTGTATGTAAAAACACCTTGTAAACTTTAAAATTTAAGCCCTTATCCAGTGGCAAATACAGTCTACTTACAAATGCATAAGGACACTCTTGTATCTGTAGGACTCTGATACTGAAACTCTTTTCCCAAAACTCAGTCGGACAGAAGTCTCTGACTTGGTTGGAGATGCTGGCTACCAGCCTCAGCTGTTGGGCTGCCCTGTTGGTTGTTGCATGAGGTAGAGAGCTCGGCTGTCTGTGCTCACATGGCCATATAGCGTCCGCTTGCGAGAAGGAGGCTGTGAGTCAAGTGATTTGGTTAATATCCTTACATCCCAACTTAGATAATTAAATGAGTGGTGATAGCTGAGGATTCAAATACTGCCTCCTTGAATTCTCTTCGAACACGTTTAGAGCAGAACTGAAGATCATTTGGCAATAGCATAATAAGAACGCCTTGTTTATCTCATGCCTCACTTCCCAGGAGCTCAGGCAATGCCGACCCTTCGAATGAACACCGGAGTGCAGAAATTTTGAAGGGGCACTTACAGTGCAAAAAACAATCTGTAAAAGAGGCGTTGATTCCTTTCCTGGTTAAAAAAAATGTCATTTTCCTTCTCTATCTCCCTTTCTTCCTTCTCGCTCTCCTTCCCTCTCTCCCTTCTTCCCTTTTTCTTTGAAGGGAGTCAAAGAAGAGAGTGCCATGAAGAAGAGGTAAATTAGCTTTTAAAGTATGCTTTCTAGAGGAACTGGAAAGTAACCTAAGTAAAGGCAACATTCCAAGACTTGTATGGGCTTGGGGATTAAGCGATTTCTAGCTTCATGATTCTAAAGTAGAAGCACTTTTAAACAGTTACTTATGTTGGTCAGCTCGATAAGGAGAAATAGATCTTATCTTAAATTCTACTTTCAAATAACTTATTAGGGAAGATATCATTTTTTCACCAGATTCCAGCATTTTAATATGGATTCATGATGGCAGTTTTGAGCTCATAAAATGCATGAGTAGGAATGGGTTAAATGCCACTGTATAAAGAAGAGGTTCTGGTTTTTGTTTTTTTTGTTGTTGTTGCATGAAACAAAATTAATGAAGGTCCATTTTATTTATAAAAAATGTACATAGAGCTGGTTGCTTTATCAAGTAAAACTTAGTTTTTTTAGAGGTGTGGGTGGAATATTACAAAAGTAAACATCCTGGCATGTCAGGTGCTCAGGAAGAACTTGAAGATGTAACCAAGAGTGTGAGATGCGTCCACTGGCCACATGCCATGCATGATGCAGGAAGTGACATGGACATCAATGCTCTTCTATAATGGGCCCTCTCCTCTTCAGCACTTTGTCATGTAGCACAGAATTCTTTGATGTTTGTATTGATAAATGTTAGGTACTGTAGGATCTGGAAAGTCTTCTAAGTCAAAGAAAGATTCATTTTAATCATGATAACTTAATGTGCTTATTGTATTATAATTTTTTGGAATTGTATACAGTATACAATATAATTTCTTGAAATCTGTGTGTATGTGCTAATTCTCTCTATAAACTTGAATATTAAAATAACTAGAAGACTACATTTCCTGGCAATGCTGAATAAAAGAAAGTTTCATGTATTTCCTATTTGAAAAAGTCAGAGCTCTGAAAAATCCATGGCTATAAACTGGTCTTTTACATTAGAATTAAGGGCCAATTCAAGCATGCTAAGAACTAAACCACTTTCTAAAAAGATATCATAGGCCATATACTTCAGATTATGGGCAGGAATATAACAGCGCATATGTACTCTAGTGAAAGGTTTTATATATTCATAGATGATAACTTAAAATGACATGATTACCCAACTTCGTACATTCATTCCACTGCTTATAATTAATTCTGTGGTGCTGCATCCCTTCATTCACTCTGCTGTTTCGTCATTCATTTGTTCAACATTTACTGAACAGTTCGAATATGCAAGGCACTGTGCTAGATCCCAGGCATATCGTGGTCCCAAGAACTAGTGTAATGTGGAAAAGATTCAGATGGGTAGAGATAATCACAGTGCAGAGTGCTATGTGTGATTACAAAGAGATGCATGAAGTGCCATAGGAGTGTCATGGGAAGTAAAGGTTTAACAGAAGAGACGAGATAGCTTGGGCTGCCAGTCTCCCAGGCAAAAAGAAGAGACAAGGAGGTGCAAGCAAAGGCAAAGGAAGATGGACAATAGGGGGAGTGAGTCCTATACTTTGGGGCAAAGGGTACATGGTGAGGAAGGGAGCAGGGAGACAGGAGGTGAGACCAAGAGGCAGGGGCCTCATACAAGGGGGCCCTGGAATGCTCAGCCAAGGAATCTGAAAGGCATTTTATAGATGGTGGTACTAATCAGAGGTATTAAGCAGGGGGATGCTCTGATTCGTTTTTTTTAAAGGAAGTATTTTGGCAAAAGTTTGGGAGACAGACTATAGTTGAGGAGCCTATAAGTGACATAAAATGGATATTTTGAATGTTTAAAGTTCTCTTCCATTCATATTTGACTAACAATACACTGAAACTTTGGAAGTAAACAGGTTTTACTATCAGTGCTCAGATTTGGGTACAGCATGTGTAACAAGGGCAATCTTTTGACAATATTAAACCAGTGTGTTGTCATTCGGCTTGTGTCATGATGCCAGTGGCTCCCCACCCATTAACACAGTAGACTTCCCTCCTTTTGGCAAATGGTGGTTTCTGGCTAGAAAGAGCAAGCTGTCTTCATTCAGTATTTTAAAAAATTGTATTTATTGATTATGCTATTACAGTTGTCCCCATTTTCCCCTCTTTGTCCCCCTTACCCAGCAACTGCCACTCCCTCAGACAATCCCCACTTTATTGTTCATGTCCTTGGGCCATGCATATAAGTTTTTTGGCTTCTCCATTTCCTATATTCTATATCCACATGGATATTTTGTAACTACCTATTTGTACATCTTAATCCCCTCACCTTTTCAACCATTCCCTCCCTCCCCCTCCCATCCAGCAACCATCAAAATGCCTCTGTATCCATGATTCTGTCTCTGTTCTTCTTGTGTGCTTAGTTTTTTTTTTAGATTCAATTGTTGACAAGTATGTATTCATTGCCATTTTATTGTTCATAGTTTTGATCTTCCTTTCTTAAATAAGTCCCGTTAACATTTCATATAATGTTTGGTGATAGTCAACTCCTTTAGTTTTTTCTTATCTGGGAAGCACTTTATCTGCCCTTTGCTGAGTACAGCAGTCTTGGCTGTAGGTCTCTGCTTTTCATCACTTTGAATATTTCTTGCCATTCCCTTCTGCTTGCAAAGTTTCTTTTGAGAAGTCAGCTGACAGTCTTACGGGAACTCCTTTGTAGGTAACTCTTTGCTTTTGTCTTACGGCTTTTAAGATTCTCCCTTTATCTTTAACCTTTAGCATTTTAATTATGATGTGCCATGGTGTGGTCCTGTGTCATCTTGTTTGGGACTCTCTGTGCTTCCTAAACTTGCATGTCTATTTTGTTCACCAAATTAGGGAAGTTTTCTTTCATTATTTTTTCAAATACATCTCTAATTTCTTGCTCTTTCTCTTCTCCTTCTGGCACTTCTATGAAGCAATTGTTGGAACACTTGAAGTTGTCTCAGAGGATGCTTACATTATCCTTGTTTTTTTTATTCTTGTTATTCTGATTGGTTGTTTTTTACTTCCTTACTTTCCAAATCATTTATTTGATTCTTGGCTTTATTCATTCTACTCTTGTTTCCCTGTAAATTGTTCCTATTTCAATTATTGTGTACTTCTTTTCTGACTGAATCATCTTTATGCTGCTGAGGTCCTCACTAAGTCCCTTAAGCATCCTTATAACCAGTGTTTTGAACTCTGTACCTGATAGATTGCTTATTTCCATTTTGTTTAGTTATTTTTTGATCTGTTCTTTCATTTGTGCCATGTTTCTCTGTATCTTCATTTTGGCATCCTCCCTGTGTTTGTGTCTATGAATTAGGTAGAGCTGCTATGACTCCCTGTCTTGGTAGCAGGGCCTAATGGTGTAGGTGTGTGTAGATTCTAGTGGCACAGCCTCCCCTATCATTCAGCTTTAAGAGAGAATAACCTTCTATTGCAACTCTGTGTGATGAAAAGGGGCTTTCTAGCAAGTTGGTGAAAAACAAATACCATATAATCTCACTTATAAGAAGAATCTGATGAACAAAATAAACTAATAAGCAAAACAGAACCTGAGACATGAAAACAAGGAACAGACTGACAGCTGCCAGAGGAATGGGGGTAAGGGGGAAGGGTGAAAGAAGGGGAAGGGAGTAGTCAAAGAACACATATGAATGACCCACAGATATGGACAACAGGGTGGGGATTGACTGTGGGAGCAGGGGATGGGGTGCAACAGAGGAGTACAAAGCAGTAAAAATTGGGACAACTGTAATAGAATAAACAAATAAAATAAAAGAATTTAAATACATAGCTTAAAAATGGAAAAAAGAGAAAGAGGATTTCTAAATTTCAGAAATTTAGCTTATTAAGCTAAATTTTGCTTATCAAGCTAAATTGTGCTTATTAAGAACCAAGCCTGGCTAAGTGAGATCATCAAATTTTATCACAAACTCTAGATGGAGAACACAGAGTAAACCATGTAAGGGTAGTTCCCATCTAATAAGGAAAAAGAAAATTTTAAACTTTCCACTGTGGTGGTTAGAGAAGTGGGAAGACCAGGAAGAAGAAGGGAGAGAAAAGAGAAAGAGGGAGGAGAGAGAGACAGAAGGTGGGGGGTAGAGAGGGAGAAAGAAGGAGATCAGAAGAGAATGTCAAGGCTCCATATTCCTTAAGGTCAAAGCCTGGGGGTTGGAGGACAGCTTGTGTCTTGAATCTCTGAGCCTAATTCAAGAAAATGACAGAATTTTCCTAGAACAAATTAGCGTGACCCAGGAAGCATATTAGAAAGGACTGAGGAAGTTATGTGGACAGCAGTGTGAAGAGAAAATAGCTGGCTCTTTATGGGTGTCCCACAGGGGCTGAGCAAATGTTAAGAGAATTAGTTGACTAGAACTGCCCAGGAAGCTAGTGGGGCTTTTCCCGAGAGGCCACTACAAGGACCATGGAGTTCAGCAGCCAGAGCTTTTGGCCAAGGGCTGCACAAAGTGCTCATCACACCCATACCAAGTCACACAGAGGTCAGCATGGCATCACACCCTCCCTCCCTTTGGTCCTTCCATCTTGAAGCTTTTGAGTTATATATGATGCCATTCCATATGTGTCCTCCTTTTGTAAGAAATCGGCCCCAACTATTCTTCCTCTCATCCATAAGAATACTAAATGTAGAGAAAACATTTATAGGAAATTGATGTGGATAGTATCCATTTTTTAAGCATCTGACAAATTTGTTCTCCCTACCCACATCCTATTCCTTATAGGCTTTTAAGAGTAGATGATCTTATATTCTAACTAGCCACCCAGTAGCTTATTACTTATTCTTTTTAAAAAAAATATTGGGACTTCTGGTCAAGATGGAGGCATAGGCAAACATGCTTCACCTCCTTGCACAACTACAGAAAGAATTACAATGAGACCTCAAAACAAATAACACCCAGAACTGTCAGAAAATCAAGCTGTATGGAAGTCCAACAACCAAGGACTTAAAGAAGCCACATTCACCCAAATAGGTAGGAGGGGCAGAGATGGATGGAGAGGCATGGAGAGGCAATGTGGTATGGAGAGGCTGTGGCTTTGGAACAGGAGGTCCCACATTCACATGTGGTGGATAAAAATTAGGAGGTATACCTGGGGAGTGAGTGATCTCAGCCCCAAGCCAGACCACACAGCCCAGTTTTCCAGCACTAGGAAAATAAATCCCCACAACCTCTGGCTGTAAAAATCAGTGGGAGTTGGGGCAGTGGAAGAAAGTGCTGAATTTTCAGGAGACTCTGATTAAAGGGCCCACATAGACTTAGAAAGTATGCAGACTGACCTACTCTGGAATTCAGCACTAGCACAACAGCTGGAAGAGTATCAGTCACATATGGGAAGTAGGTGAAGTGACTGGAAATGGGGTGAGTGTTGGGCAAACCTCCAGAAGTCAGGCAGCAGCACTGTCCCTTCTTCGAGTCCTCCTGCCACACAGAGCCACAAAGTGATGAAGTGGGTTGCCCTGCCCTGGCAATTACCTAAAGCTCTGCCCCACAGAATTTACATGTGCCATTTCTACAATAGGCCAGACTACTAAAACAGGGAGTAAATGCAGCTCTATCTAATACATAGAAACAAGAACAGGGAGGCTGTCAAATTGAGGAGACAAAGAAATATGGCCCAAATAAAAGAACAGAACAAAATCCCAGAAAAAAGAACTAAATGAAATGGAGATAACCAACCTATCAGGTGCAGAGTTCAAAACATTGGTGATCAGGATGCTCAAAGAACTCACTGAGCACAGCAACAACATAAAAAAGACCCAGGAAAAAATGAAGGTTACACTAAGTGAAATAAAGAAAAATCTACAGGGAGCCAACAGTGGAGGGGATGAAGCCAGGATTCAAATCAATGATTTGGAACATAAGGAAGAAATAAGCATTCAACCAGAAGAGCAAGAAGAAAAAAAGAATCCAAATGAATGAGGATAGGCTAAGGAGCCTTTGGAACATCTCCAAATGTACCAACATCCAAATCATAAGGATGCTAGAAGGAGAAGAGCAAGAAATTGAAAACTTATTTGAAAAAAATAATGAAAGAAAGCTTCCCTAATTTGGTGAAGGAAATAGACATACAAATCCAAGAAGCACAGAGAATCCCAAACAAGATGGACACAGAGGACCACACCAAGGCACATCATAATTAAAATGCCAAAGGTTAAAGATAAAGGGAGAATCTTAAAAGCAGCAAGAGAAAAGCAGAGAATTACCTACAAAGGAGTTCCCATAAGACTGTCAGTTGATTTCTCAAAAGAAACTTTGCAAGCGAGAAGGGAATGGCAAGAAACATTCAAAGTGATGAAAAGCAGAGACCTACAGCCAAGACTGCTGTACTCGGCAAAGTTAAAGTGCTTTCCAGACAATGTAAAGCTAAAGGAGTTCATCATCACCAAGCCATTGTTACATAAAATGTTAAAGGGACTTTTTTAAGAAAAGGAAGATCAAAACTATGAACAGTAAAAAGGCAACAAATTCACAACTATCAAAAACTGAATCTAAAAAAAACCAAGTCAGCCAACAACCAGAGCAGGAACAGAATCATAGAAATGGAGATCATTTGGAGGGTTATCAGCAGGGAGGGGGAAGGGGCACAATGGGAGAAAAGTTTCAGGGATTAAGAAGCATAATTGTTAGGTGCAAAATAGACAGGGGGATGTTAAGGACAGTATAGGAAATGGAGAAGCCAAAGAATGCATATGCATAACCCATGCGCATGAACTAAGGGGGTGATTGCTGGAAGGAATGGGGATACCGGACAGAAGGGGACAAAGGATGAACAATTGGGACAACTGTAATAGCATAATCAATAAATATATTTTTAAAAAATAGAAAGAAAATGATCTCATTCTGGAAAAAACATTGGACACAAAACATGAACCATTTGGAGCAACACTGAGTTGTTTTTAAGGTACTTTTATTGGTACCCAGAAAAATTGTCTTGGAGTAGCTCCTTATGTCCTTTTTCAGTTTATCAATTCTAATTCCCAGTCTCTACAATTTCAACTATACTTTAAAAATTCCCTTCTTTCCAGAGAGTATATTTATAATTGCATCAAGTAGAATCTATTTTCCAAAATTATCATTAAAACTGAAGACAAAAAAGTCAAAAATTACTATTATCATAACATCAGAAGCCCTGCCTTTTGCAGGAGCCCCATGGTATCTTTATAAAGATGCAATACTGTTGCCAAATTTTTCCTTCTTTTTGTGAGAGACAGAGAGAAAGAGTGTGTGAGAGAGGAAGGAAGGAAGGATAGAAGGAAGGAAGGAAGGAAGGAAGGAAGGAAGGAAGGAAGGAAGGAAGGAAGGGAGGGAGGGAGGGAGGAAGGAAGGAAAAGAAAGAAAGAAAATAAATTACTCTGGCTATGGCCTGTCCAGGTCTACCTCTTTTGCATTATCTGTGGAAAAAAATTCCACCCCAACATCAAGAGCCAGTTTGGGATGAACTGCAAATTTGATGATGTTCATAGAAAAATTAAATCCTTCAGTCAGTCCTTAACAAACAGAAAATCTCTAATGTTCATCATTGAAATTCTAGGTACACTGAGGTTTGATTAAGTGGAGAATGAAAATACAGGGCAAAAACTTGTCTTGCCACTGCACACAGAGAAGCTCAGTGTGACACTCCGACATCAGGTTTCTGTTTATCCCTAAGGCTGGCTCAGCAATGACTTCAAAGTCTGATGGTGTCTTTTTTTTATTCTTTCTTTTTTTCTCTTTCCAAAGATGTTGAGCAGCAGGCTAATGGATCCCCAGCAGGGTGCAGAGACAGCAGAGAGCACAGGAATCAGATGTCAATGTGTTCCTCCAGATACCCTGCTAGGACGGCGTTAACTATGCAGGGCTTTAGTCCTCTCCCGGGGTCCACGGTTTGCTGGTTCCCAGCCCACTCCTGGCTCTCTGTATGTCTCCCGATTAAAATGCTGTCAAAGATAAATCATGACTTCCTCCTGTTAGGACAATTTTCTTTTCTTTTTTTTAAAGAAAACTTTAGAGCCGTGAGATTAAAAAGATGAGCAAATTCTGGAGAATTATATATATCCATCTACAAACATGTCCTATCTCCCTATTATATAACTATCCGTGGATTTAGGACTGTTCCCTGAAGTTCTTTCCTTACCCATCATTTTATTTCTATATTTTTATGCATTTTCTGTCAGTCACTTTTAGTCAATCACAGAGTACTGAGGTAACTTCCTAATGAATAGATTAGGGGGCGAGGGGGAGGAGTGTGTTCTCATTGTTTTACCTCAACATAATGACAAATCAGCTGGAAATCAAAGTTGTTGTGGACATAAGAGTTTCGATTTTGAATATATGGAACATCCCAAATGGGTCCGTGTACTTTCTATAAGTTCCCACCTCGGCACACAAATAAGTAGCCAGCCCTGCAGTCACGGGAGACTAGCCATTACTGTTTGGAGGGGAGACAAACTCTGCAAACTGGAGCGTGAGCGGAGAGAGCGTCATCTATTTTGCTATTTGATGAGCACAAGTCTTTCAGCACCATGCAGTAAGCCCAAATTATCCAGAGAAAGTCAATGAAGTCAAAAGTTGTATTTACTGCCCAGCTGCACCTTTGCCCTTCCCACCAAACTCTGGGTTCGTCCTACTGAGGCTCCCAGCAGCCTCCGGTGGAGGCCCTTGCCAAACTGCACCTCACACGGCTCCCCCTGCAAGCAGCTGCAAGCAGATTCCAGCTCTCTATGCAACACCCTCAGGCTCTGTGAGCTTTCTTGCCACTGGAACCTGCCCCATCTTGGGTTCAGAACCCTGGCCTTAAAAGAAATGAAAGACCAAGGGAAAGAAAGGGAAGGGCCTTGGCTGGTGTGGCTCAGTAGATTGAATGCCAGCCTGCAAACTGAAAGGTCACCCCATCGATTCCTGGTCCTGGCACATGCCTGGGTTGCAGGCCAGGTCCTCAGTTGGGGGCGTGTGAGAGACAACAGAGTGATGTATCTCTGGCACATTGATGTTTCTCTGCCTCCCTTCTCCTCTGTCTAAAAAGGAATAATTAAAATCTTAAAAAAAAGAAATGCAAGGGACATTCTTTTTTCCTATGTACTATTCTGTATCCTTTTGCTCTCTGCCACACTGACTTAGCCAGGCCACAGTACATTCTAATGTTCCGTGACTGAGGCCATGTGATTTCAGATTGATCACATTTGGGATCCCTGCCAGCTGCATACTTTCCCATTTGCCTTCTACCCTCTCAGACTCTTCACCACTGCACTTCCATGTCCAAGACCCCAGCAACCTTCTCAGCAACAGCCTGAGTTCCTGCAGACATTTTGCCTCAGTAATTAGTGTCGCCTTAGTGACTTTCCTGGCTCAGTGAGTGTGTCAAAAGATTTTTGGACACTCAGGAAGTGTCCAAAAGATTTTGTGTCCTTGCACTAATGGTGACTCCTTGCCACTGACTGAAGCACCAACAGTTATGTACAATTATCTAGTTCAATAATGAAAAATCCACTCCGTAAGATGGAACAAAATAGGGACCTTCAATAGAACACTACTCGGCTGTACAAAAAAGGAAATCTTAGCCTTTTGCAAGAGCATGGATGGACCTGGAGATTATCATGCTCAGTGAAATAAGTCAGAGAAAGAAATACAAATACCATATGATCTTATTTATATGTGGAACCTAGTGAAAATAAACTGACGAACAAAACAGGAACAGAGGCATGGATACATGGAACAGACTGACAGCTGTCAGAGGGGAGGGTGGTTGGGGAACTGGGTGAAAGGTGAAGGGGTTAAGCAAATATACATGCACACACGTATTTTTACACATAGATACAGACAACACTGTGGCGATAGCCAGAGGGAAATGGGGATGCCGGGTAGATGGAGGTGGGCAAGGGTGGGAAATAGGATGGAAGAAGACTTTGCTTGGGGTGATGGGCACACAGTGCAGTGTGCAGATGATGTTTGATTGAGTGTACGCTGGAAACCTGTATGGTTTTGCAAACCAATGTCACCCCAATATTTTCAGTTAAAGAGGATACTTAAAATCACTCTACAAAGTTTCAGTCTGCAAGCTCTTTGAAATGTTGTTTTTAAAACTTTGAAAAGAATTTACAAATGAAATCCATGAAATCATTTTTAAAAATTAGTGAGATAAGGAACTCAAAATAGAACACGATTTTCACACTTTGTTAGTGAGGAGACAGAGCAGCAGGTACAACACAAATGTTTACACACAGCTCCTTCCACACTCCCCTTCAGAATGCCACGACTCTCCCATTTAGTGTGATAACAAAAGGCAGGGGAAGAGCCACCCAGCGAGGGTAGAAAGGCCATCACACCAAAACCAAGGCCTGAGGTAAGCGGGGTACAACTCTAATTTGGTGGTAGAGTCACTAACACTTCTACATGTTAATTTCTTAAGGATCAAAATAGCAGGTGTATGTAACCTTACAGATAAGTAATACAGTAAAACAGATGTGAAAAGCCAGGAATAATAAGTAATGTGATGTGGTAGTATTACTCTCTAAATTCTGGAAATTGCTATTTTCAGTTTAAACTCAAGTAGCTTCCTTCTTAGCTGAAGATTTCAAAGTGTTCAAGAAGAAATATAAGATAAGCCCAAATGATTGTGAATCAGTCATGAAACAATTACATTAACATGGAGAAGCACGTGAGAGTCTTTTCCAGCCTTTACTATGATCCCATGGAAAGGGTGTGTCGACTTTGGGCTCATTCTGAAAATAGCTTTGCAAACCAGTACCAAAAATTTATCAGCTCCACAAGTACATGTCTTTGTCCTCCTATGCTTTACTGACATAAAAGGAATTTATTAACTGCAAAAGAATAATTTATTCATCCCATTTATTGCCTAAATGGGCACAAAAAACTGAACAACATAAAAAAATAATTCAACATGCATTGTGAAGTCAATTTAGCAAAGGAAGGTCTACCTGGCTGAAGAGCTACCCAGCTTGTTCAGAAATACCAAGGTCAAGGAGGGGAGGGACAGATGGAAAAGAGAGTTGAGGATCCTCTTAAAATAAAGGGTGCGTCATTCTTGATTTTTCATCCAATCTTTCATTATTAAATAGAAGAACATTACATTCCAATTATAACTACAAGGAATCTATTTTAGATTATTTTAAACTTTGTCTGACTTTATGTGATCATGTGTTACATGGATAACCTAAAACAAAAAATAAATTAACTTTTGTTAGTTATAGACATTAAAAAATTACATTTCCATCTTCAAGACAGTATTCTTTTTTTCTTTTTTAGGTTAATGTGACAGGGCTCAGCAGTTCCTAAAAGTGCTGAAAATGAAGTGGTAGATAAGCATGAAACTTAATGATCATGAGGTCCTTAAAAAACAATACTGTGTTTTTAATGGAGCTACTCAGAGTAAGTGAGTGAAGCAGTTTTGCTTTCCCTGCATGTGATTTTTATTTCAAGTTAGAAAAGAAGTTCAGACTGATTGAGCTAGGTGGGGGGTAAACAACTCACCGGGTTTTACACAGGAAAGCAAATGCTTGGAAGTAGAATTAAAAGCCAGTGTGCACTAAACTGTTCATGTTAACTGATGCCACCCTAATCCGTACTCAAAACGTGGTGAGTGTACATTCAAAGCCCATGGCGCTTGTCTCCTTGCCAGGCCCAGGGTCCCGAACACCAGGCAGCAGAGCTGAAAGCGGGAATGCATCTTGCTCGGAATTCAGTGGTAGCATTTGTCACATGTATCTCAGAGGGATTTTAAGGTGGAAAGTGATTCACAAAACTCCATGGCCCAGACCATGGGGTCAGAGCTGAAAACCAGGATTCATGGAAATCTCATGGTATTAATGTAAGTAAAAGAAAAAGTATAAAAAAGAAAAAGAAAAAGATTTCCATGGCCAATTGTTTGAGAAATTTAGAGTCAATCAAGGTTAAACATGTTTCTTTCCTGCAGGACTTGTCTGAGCTGCCAGCATTCCGATATGCAGGGGATTTCCCTAGTTGCTGGGCCCACGAGCCCTCCTTTAAGAGAGACCATTAGGCAATGGCTGGAAGCTTGTGTTTCATGGGGCACAGTTAGAGAACTACTGAGAAAAACATTATCATCCCTGATTCACAAATGGAGTTGAGGCCCATGAAGAGTATGTCCTCGGTTCTCCGGCCTCCGGAGAGTACCAGCTTTTCTCAGGACAGGATCAGAAATCTGAGAAAAGGAGAACTGTAACCGTAGTCCTTGGAAACATGCTCAGTCAGGACACACGCACCTCCCAGACTGGGATTACCTGATACAAAGGCATGCAGATGCTGTCGATCCACTCCAGTTGCAGCCGAGGCAGTTCATCTTTCCGGTTCCGATCAAAAATAGCCTAGCACGGGGGTGGAGAACCTTGTTTTATTACAAAGCAGAATTTTACAAGTGCTTCATCAAACAGTTTCCCACCATGATCCAATTTTTCCAACTGAACACTTAACAAATCACAGCCAATCTTTACACATGCATTCTTTTCCTTTATCTATGATGAGAAATAAAGTATTTTCACCTCTTTTATGAGATTTGTAAGTGAATTCATTTGAACTTTATAGCACACAACTCCTTTGGGCCAAAATCTGTCTTCAGATATAGGTGACTGCCACTAAATCAAGTCATCAGGTCACTGGGAACTGGGTACAAGTCAAGGGGAACGGGGACGTGTTTTATGGCCACCAAAATAATGGCAGGCTTTTGTTTTTATAGTGAAAGAGAGTGGGATAGATTGAAAAAGATCCTTAAAAGCAATTTCACTTTAAATAGGAAATAACTTGTATTAATTTTATCAGGGCGGGGTGTTTGTTTGGCAATTCTGTGTGTTCTTCAGAAAAGTTCTGTCTGGCGCTGGCTGGGGTGCTCAGTTGCTGGGGGAACATCATCCCATACACCAAGGGGACTGGGTTTGATCCCTGGTTGGAGTGTGAATGAATGGGAGGCAAATGATTGATGTCTCTCTCTTTTTCTCCCCTCCCCCAAATCAATGAACATATCCTTCGGTGTGGATTTAAAAAATAAACTTCTGTGTATCATGAATACAAACCAAAACTTTTTATCTATTATTGGATAGGTGATGATAGAAGGGCCCCAATCTCTCCTCATCATTCCCAGCCTTTGAACTTTATATTATAATGTTTAGAAAAGTTAGCTATATTTTTGAGAAAAAGAAGTGACATATATTCAGCAGACATGAAGAGGGAAACAATCGGTTGGAATTGGAGGGATAAAATGGATTCTTTGAACAAACACTGCTGTTTTATGCCAGTGAGAATTCTCCACCCTTTGTTCTTAAGGACCAAGGTAGGGTCTAAGAAACAATTGACCTTGCCCTGCCTTACTGTTTTTCCCCTAGATAAAACGCGCCATCCGCATCATTTTGGTGTTCACATAGATCATGAGGGCAAATTCAAGGCATCCCCTTGGGAATGTAAATTTGTATAGCCACTATGGAAAACAGTATGGAGCTTCCTTAATAATTAAGAATAGAGTTATCATATGACCCAGCAACCTCTCTTCTGAGTATCTACCTGAAAAGTTTGAAACCATTCACTCATAAAGATATACGAGGTCTGTCCAGAAGGTATCCAGCAATGTAATATGAACAATAGAGACATTTATTGAAGAAGATACAAAAAACATTGCACATAGGACAGTGATGTCCTAGTCCCCTTCAAAGTAGGCACCTTGGGACCTCACACAGTTCTCTCAATTGCCATCAACTGCCCTGTCATATTTTTCTTAATCTCATTGATGGTCTGAAATCTCTTCCCTTGCAAAGGTGATTTTAGTTTTGGGAAAAGCCAGAAGTCGAAGGGCACCAAATCTGGTCTGTAGGGGGGCTGAATCACCTGAGTGATTTGATATTTTACCAAAAAACTCTACATAAGATGTGATACATGAGCGGACATGTTGTTGTGATAAAGTTGCAGATCACCAGTTGCCCATAGCTGCAGCCTTCTGAATAATCCAAATGGTTTCCTTGGAGAAATGTTCAAGCTTAACGCAAAATCTGATGCAAATTCATTGCTGTACTTCGTCATTTTTAATGTAATGGCCACACAGTACACATGCTCACTAAGGGCGTGTCTACCACCCCCACTGACTAGTACGAAGAAGTCATTGTTCATGCATGCTCATTCCAGTCCACCCTCCTTGGCTGCCAGCTTACACTGATGTTGAGCAAACCCTTCTTTTTACATTAACAATGGCTGGGCTTTTTCTGGACAGACCTCATCTGTAATCCTCTGTTCCCTGCAGCATTATTCACGGTGGTCAAGAATGGAAGCAACCTAAGTGTCCTTTATTAGATGACTGGAGAAAGAAGACTTGGTTACAGATATACAATGGAATACTACTCAGCCATAAGAAAAGATGAAACACTATCATTTTAAACAACATGGATGGATCTTGAGAATATCATGCTATACAAAATAAATCAGACAAAAAAGCCAAGAACCATATGATTTCACTCATATGTGGGATATAAAACAGAAAGCAACAAATGAACACACAAGACAAACAAACAAAAACTCATAGACAGACAACAGCATGGTGATCACTAGAGGTAAAGGGAAGTAGAAGAGGACAAAAATGGTAAAATATATATATAGTGACAGGAGACTTGCCTTCGGGTGGTAAACACACAATGCAATATATAGATGATGTATTATAGAATTGTGCAACGGAAACCTATAAAATCGCATTTACTGATATCATCCCAATAAATTTAACAAATAAAAAAAGACATCCCCTTGGTTCAGAGATGTTGAGTAGCCCTGCACCCTGCAGACTATGAATGAGGGTGGGTGTAGGTGACCAGCTGCCAAGGCTCACAGGAAGAGAGAACAGCGTCACCGAGGAAAATGGCCCCAAATCAAAGAAACAGTCACTGACTCCCACAGGTTCTGCTCACCCTTCCCTTGCAATGTGAAATGGTACACACCAGGGAAGAGGATGAGAATTGGAGAACACGACTGTGCTAGAGAAAGGGATGGGTCTTGGGAACTGCGTAAGTCTTGGTCCAAAATGTTCCTTTAAAAAACATTATTCTCTTTTATCTTCTCTATACCTCTCATTATTATCTGATATTTCCTTATTTATTTAGTTACTCTATTTCTGGTGCACAGTATACAGTTATTTTTTAAAACTCAGTGACTTTTAGTATATTCACAATTAGTTGTGTAACCATTAGCACAGTCCATTTTAGAACATTTTTATCACCCCTAAAGAAAGCCCATACCAATTAGCAGTTGCTCCTCATTCTCCCCCATACCCCCGACTTAGGCAGCCACTAACCGACTTCCTGTCTCTATGAATTTGCCTATTCTTCACAGTTCATATAAATGGAATCATATGCTGTGTGGTCTTTGGTGACCGACTTCTTTCACTTAGCATAATATTTTAAGATTTATTCCTATAACACACATCAGCACTTCATTCATTTTTCTTGCCGAATGATATTTCATTATATAGATATACAATATATTAGCTATCAATTTATCAGTTGATGAGCATTTGGGTTGTTTCCACACTTTGGCTATTATGAATAATGCTGCTATGAACATCCATGTCCAAGTGTTTGTTTGGAGGTGTGCTCCCATTTCTCTTGGGGATACACCTAGAGGTAGGATTGCTGGGCCATATGGTAATGTTTAACATTAGAGAACTTGCCAAGCTGTTTTCCAAAGTGTCTGCATCATTTTACATTCCCACCAGTAATATATAAAGTTCCAGTTTCTCCACATCCTTGCCAGCTCTTGCTATTGTCTGTCTTTTTTATTATAACCACCTTAGTGGGTGTGAAGTGGTGTCTCGCTGTGGTTTTAATTTGTATTTCCCTGATGACTAATAATTTTGAACATCTTTTCCTGTGTTAATTGGCTACTTATATATATGTTCTTTGGAGATATGTCTCTTTAGATACTTTGTTCATTTTAAAAATTGGGTTATTTTTCTTTATATCATTAAATTGTAATACTTCTTTATTCCAAATATGAGGCCCATATCAAACATGTGCAAATAATTTCTCCCATTCTGTGGGTTGTCTTTTTGTTTCTTGAGAGTGCCCTTTGACACACAGACTTTGACTTCAGTTTTGATGAAGTTCAGTTTGTCTTCGTGTGTCTTGTACTTTTAGTGTCACATCTCAGTGCCAAATCCAATTCAGGACATTGTGTTATCCTCTAGAGGTTTTATTGTTTTCGCTTCCACGTTTAGGTCCATGATCTATTTTCAGGTTAGTCTGGGGCATGGTAGGCGATAGGGGTCCAATGTCAGTTGCATGGGGCAGCCCACTTTTCCTGCCCCATTTGGGGAAAAGAGTGTTTTCCCCCGTTGCATCATCTTGACGCCCTTGTTGAAATCAGTTGATTATAACTGTAAACAGGCTCATTTCTGGACTCGTCACTTCTTCATGAGTGCAAGTGTGAGTTGGCACACTGTCCTGTGTTCTCGCTTTATAGCATTTTTGTATCTTGTAATTGATCGTTAGTGGTTACTTATGTCTTTATTTCCCATCAGTTGGAAAGCTTTTTGAGGGCAGGGAAGGCGGCACTTCGTTTATGGCTGGATGCACAGTACCCAGCATCACGCTTGGTACCTGGGTACCTGATACATTTTCTATTAAGTGAGTCATTGATGCTACGATTAACCCTTTGGCTGTGATCCAGATCAGCCTTCATCTTCATGAAGGGACTCCAGTGACCTTTAGGACCATGACACCTGAAGGGGGCTCCTGGATAATTTTCTTCCTAAATTCAAGGAATAATGAGCACAGGAGGTGTCACCTCTGGGTGCCTGCCTTTCTAGACATCTTTGGAAAAGAACTAGTAAGGGATACCTCTGCCACAGCAGTCAAGAGCCAGTCATCAGCCTTTTGTGAGGAGAGAGTAGCCCTTAAAGCTGTCTTTCCACCACAAAATCAGTTTTATTTACGTCTTCAGAAAGTGCCTTACCTGGGCCTGCTGACAAAAGATCACTGGTGCTGTGTGCACCATGGTGTCTGCCGGTGCACGTGCTGGAGATGGACTCGTATTTTTTTTCTTTTAATGAAATGACCTGTGGCATTGCTACACTGTGAACCCTTCAGAGGATGCCTCTGAAACTGGTGTTTAAAGAAGGGAAAGCTTTTGTTTGAAAATAAGAGAAATTTGGGTTGTACCAGGTTTTACATATTAACTATGTATTCCAATTTAGTATCTTTATTTTTATAACAAATTCAATGACACTAAATTTCTTCTCAAAATAAAGGCATATTTTAAAAACAGTATAGATATATGTTGCTTTGGGAACTAAAATAATTGGTGAATGTTTTAACCTATTCGGCACATTTCATATAAATGAAATCATATACTATGTGGTCTTTTGTGGCTGGCTTCTTTCACTTTGTGTGATGCTTTCAAACTTTATTCCTGTAACATGAATCCGTACTTTATTCATTTTTTTTTTTGCCAGATGATATTCCTTTGTATAGACATACCATATATTACTTATCCCGTCATCAGTTGGTGGGCATTTGGGTTGTTTCCACTGTTTGGCTATTATGAATATTATTTCTATGTAGTCTTCTAGCCTTTCATAGGTAAGCAACAAATTAAGAATAGCCAAAATTAGTAAGATAGTCAGTTCTGACTTCAAACAGGTAAAACTGTTTATACTACCTGCTAGTTCAGCTGCTTTTCCTTGCTCTTAAATGTCAGCAAAGAAAGGGGTCTGAAAATATTTGATGCCCAGTTGATTTGAATCCTCGTAGACAGACATTGTTGACAACTGACATATTTCTTGAACTTCATTGACTGTACTGTGTTGTACAGCCATTCAAATATTTTGCACCATTTTCAGAGTTGTTGGGTTTTTAGCTAACCATTCATTAAGAACAAAGAGGCCAGCCCATCCTTGAGGGGGGTGACCAAGGCATTTATATCTTTTGTAACCTGATGAGTGAAAACAGTACCATCCCGAGCCTACAGTATGCATTCTCTAATAATATTCGAATGAATGAATCCAACATAAATAGCATTTCAATCAGCAGAGCCTAAATTCCTGGGTGAAACTTTTCATTTTGCAAACAAAGAAAAGAGAGACTTAAAATTATTTGTTTTTGAGATTTTGAAATGTTCAAAATGGAAAATAAAATCTTGAATATCCATTACTTACTGCAGCTGTCTGTTCTAGCTCCTGAAGGCTGAACAGTTTGCCTTTAATTTTTTCCCCGTAATTTTATTCCAACGTAGTCTGAATATCTGAAATGCCAGCACTGGGCTCTGAGTTATTCAAATGCCACTCTGTGCATCCCACCTTGTGCCTACTTGCCCCCCTGTGGGTGCTTGGGAAATTCTTGTTAAGCAGCTCACTACTTTTAATCAGAAACCTGGGAATAAGAGTGTTTAGCATGTAAGTATAATTAAAGTTTTAAGCTTTCAGGAGTGCTTCCTTTAATCCATTCTTAATTTTTCCCCTTTTCAAGTTGCACTTTGAAGTCATTTTTTTTTAAATATCACTCAAAAAGGTAGATGCATCATAATAAAAGGATGAACTTACGGAAGGAGTGAGTTTGAGTTCGGATCTCTCCCGATCTCCTTGCTCGAAGAACTCATTGGTTACAAGTTCAGCCACCTGAAACATATAAATATTTTAATTTATAGCTACGTGTATTTTATCACAAGATTCGGGAGTTACTTAGCTTATGTGTGTGGCAGTTATCTTCAACACAATCATTTTCAGAACTTATAAGGAAGTACATTAGCCTTTTGTGTTTGAAGTTATTACAGGATTGAATCAATGAAACTGATTTCCCTTAATCAGAAGGACTTGTGCAGTGCAGTTTCAGATGCGTGCTATTAAACAATTTCCCACAGCATGGACAGCCTGCAGATTTGGGATGAAGCACCTAGGTTGCCACCTTCAAAGTAGGAAATGCTCTTATCTAGAAAAATGAAGCAAATAATAACCTAATAATTTATTATAATATATTATTAAAATATACTTGCAATAATAATTTCATCCACTTTTGGGTATTTCTATGTGGATTCTTAACATCGTTACATATAATTTATCTTAAACTGGTTTAAATTTGCCATCACAAAAACTCCCGAACTGCCTCTCCCCACCAACTCCTGTGTGCACTCCTGAGGGAGTGACCGTGGGGCGCAGCTCTGCTGCCTGCTGGAGCAACCAGCCATGGGGCAGCGTGAGCTAGACTTCCAGTATGTGTGATATAGTTTGAAGGACGCGATTTGCTCTTCAGGTTGTCTCTGTACTAAGAATGTTCATTTATGGTGGGTTCTACTTGGTACAAGCACAGTGGTATGGCTATTGTACCCCAAACTACAGATATTTTTCCAAAGTAAGAACCTGTATTTTTCTACTTTTCATCCATTCATGTGAATGATCATTTCACCAATCATAGCTACCAATCATAGTCAAGTTAAAGAGACTCTCCTTTTCTAAGCCCTGTGCTTTTGAGGACAGCTTTATGGGAAGCAAATTGACATGACAGGTAAATGCTGAACAGGAGCGTGCCACAACACTGCAGCGTGCTTCTAGGACATCTCTGAGGTGAACTAGCTGCATTTACAGAATATTGGAAGACCAGGGGAGAAGTCCTAGACAACTTGATGGCAAGAAGATCTGGATCCCCAGCCTAATTTTTCCCTATTCGAGGCTCTTACAAAAATGAGGCTCTGGGGCCTGGTAAAGACTAGAATGGCTTGATTCTGGGCAAGGGCCTACGATCAAGAAAATGCCTACGGGAGTCTTTCAAGAGCTTTTGTCAACAATAAATCCTAACATTGAAAAACATGAAAACATCACACACCCACATACAAATCTGAGAGCAGCAAGTATACAGTCATGTATAAAATAGAATATCTAGTCAGTTCAGGTTTTAAACATTTAAAAAATTCAACAGCATAAAACTAGTTGGAACTGACTCAGTTTTTCTAGGACTTGTGCACTTCTCTGCTCTCCAGGCTCTGCCACCACCTTTCACTTTAGTACTTCAAGCCTATCTCTTGTGTTCCCGGCCTTTTTAAAAAAGAATAAATGGCTCCCTGTGGGCCTGGCCTTCTTTACTTAGTTCCCAGAACTCTCCCTCAGATTGCTCTGAGGTGGGTCTTTTGCACTAAAGAATGCAAGTGTACAATCAGGTCACCCAAGGTGGGAGTCCTATATAGATCTGCAGCCCCCAGAAAGCAAATAAATTAAAACAAAATCTTGTCCTTGATCTTTCTAAAGTGGTCCTGGGTGTCTCCCCTGGGCTTCTTTCACACTCAACTTGTACCACTGTTTTGTTTGTACTTAAAAACCCAGTCAGGAACATTAAGTGACTTGTGATTGAATTTTGTATTAAGGAAGGAAATTGAGATGCTAATCAGGCCTCAGGGGCTCACTGGGGAAACCCACATGCTTACAATCACTTCTGTGAGGAAGGAAAAGTGGAATAGACAGCAGTGTTTAAAAAAAAATTGAAAAGGAATGAAAAAAAAATCAACTTCCAGGAAATTAGAAATATATTTATATTTTTCAAGAAGGTTCCATTGTTTATGTGCACATTTCTTCTAAAATCATAGAAGTGATTATGGTTTTCAAAATACCTTAACCTATTCAATTTAGAGGCAAACACAAATGAGATTTCCAGTTTAGAGGTGTGACAAGCCTTCTAATGAAACATTAGGGAAAACATGGCTTTGTGTTTTATTTCCTTGAACTCTTGAGTTTCTACACTTATTAGCAAAAGTTCACATCCTGAAAATAAAATGATATTTACATCAGTGACTAGGAAAAGCATGTACAGGTGGCACTGGTCTCTTTGGTCTAAAACATCAAGCAGAAATCTTTTTCCTTCCTGCTCTTTTAGTCTTGACATGCATTGTGCGGGGGCGCTGAAGGTCCTGACACACCGTCCCTCAGCCCACTCCCTTTCCAGTCTCCTCTATTTCCCCCAGCCCCCCAGCTTTCTCCCACTCTCCGCCCTTCCACTCCCCTCGCATCCCTATCACAATGGCCATGCCCAGTACTACACTTTCCCCCAATACCTGCAAGAGCCACCTACCTTTCTTTTGCTGTTGATTCTCAGACTTTACTGCAAGAGAGGCCTTCCCACACAAGGGAAGTAAAGGGTGGGCAGAGATGTACAAATAAGCTGCTCAACCACGAACTCTTCACAATTATTTTGCTTCATGCACATTCAAATATGCCACAATGAAATGAAAAGCTCCATTGGAAGAGAGCTATTTACTGAAGGAGAGTTCTATAGGAGAACCTCCCAATCTGTACTGGACTGTTACATGAGCCAGAAATTAACTTTTATTTGTGTTAAGCAACTGAAATTTGAGGATATATTTGTTAGTGCAGCAAAGCCTGGCCTAGGCTTGGCTAATACCAAAATTGGTATGGAAGTGAGGTACTGCTTGCTGTAAGAGAGAGAAAGACAGAGAGAGAGAGAGAGAGGAAGGAAGGAAGGAAGGAAGGAAGGAAGGAAGGAAGGAAAGAAAGAAAGAAAGAAAGAAAGAAAGAAAGAAAGAAAGAAAGAAAGAAAGAAAGAAAGAAAGAAAGAAAAGAGCAAAAGGGTTGGGAAGGTAAGAGGGAAGATAGGGCAGAGAAAGGAAAGGAAAAGAAAGGAGAGGGGAGAAGAGAAAGAAAGGAAAAGACTCTAAAATATGTGGTACGAGCTTGGAGGCAGGTATGAGACAGTGAGGAGATGGTGGTTGGAAGCTATAAGGATGATGACGGATCCATGTTACATAATGACAAAACATTTTGTACAAATCTTACTGAAATAAAGCAAATAATGTTACAAATAAACTTATAGCCTTAGGGGAAAGAGATGGGAAAACAAAATATTAGTAGCGTGTGATGTTTGCTATTTACTGTTTTGCTAGGTATTATAAGAAGTGAGCTCAGAAAAGGATTGGCAGATTTATAACCAGAGATGAAAGGAAATAAGGTCAAAATTCAGGGTCTTATAGGGATGGAAGATGAAGCTGCTTCTTAACGTCAAACTTTAAAAATAAAAATCGAGATGTTTTGAATGACAAAGGTTGATTAGGACTCCGCCTTGCAACAAGAGTCAAATCGAAGGTCTGGTCAATACATCTGTAGTTAAAAACTCAACGGATCAGGTGGCACACAGGATATCCTTTCAACTGCACAAAATGGCCCAGAGAAATGATTTAACTACATGGCTCTCTCGATGGTGGTGCCCGTTAGCCCCAAAGTGCTGGAAATTAAGTCATGAGAGAGAAAGAAAGAAAGCTGTATATGTGCATATTTCTTTGTTCCTGAATATAAGGAAGCAAAGAAATATAGCAGATCTAAAATATTTGTATTGAATGGAACTATGGATATAGTTATTGGTAAATGGAGATCAGTAGAATCAAAGACATGAGGAGCTGACTAGATGTTTAAGAGAGTCTTGGTGCCAAAACTAACCCTAACCCTGAGACTACTTAAAACTTGAAAGAAGCCTTGGGTCTTCAACCTTCTTTAGATGGAAAGCAGGCTGAGAAATCTTCTTGGCCTTTGGCTATAGCCAAGGAAGATAATGGAAAAGGAATAATTTCCCAGGGTGGATCTAAAGGCCACGGGAAATAGTGAACCCAGGAGCATCTACTAGAGAAACAGGCCCACCACAGAGTAGAGGACCCTCACAGTAAATGCCCAGGAGGACTTGGCAATGGCTATGGATCCCTAACTGCCAAAAGTTGCCATCTCTTCCTTTTCTCAATGGGAGTGTAATGATGAGTATTTTGTGGTTTGGGTATATGGTAGATGCTGTATTTTGGGTGTATGTAGGGCTTTAATGTGCATACAGGTCTGATGTGGAGACTAACGTATATCACCCAGAGGTCCTGGACTTCAAGCTTGAGACCGTGACCGATGGGACATTTGGTCATCTCCCCTGGGAGAGGATGAGCATATTTTTCCTTTTGCCTGAAGGAGGAGAATGCATCTTTTTTTGGATGTGTGTGATTCAAAGGGCAAATTGTGGTAGGCAATAACTATTCTGGCTTTTTAATTTCTGGACACAAGGAAGGATTATATTGCATGGCTAGGCCGGGTTTGGGCCAATGAATCATTGGAGGGGTGTGCATTTACTTGCCAGTGCAGGACCCACCAGGGCATCTGCTGTGGGTATCCAGAAGGTGGCTGCTCCTTCAGCCCCAGTGCAGAATGAGGACAAGAGGGGCCTGCCCACCCTGGATGCACATGTTCAGGAGTGATCTGTTGGTTTAAGCCCTAGAGATTTGGGGTGTAGTGGCTACACTGCCTGCTCTACTGATGTGCATAATTTAAAACTGCTGATTGGTGCACCCTGCATGAGAAAGGGTAAACGGCCATGAAGACGGAAGGTTTTGGAGCCTAATGGTCCAGGGTTCCCATACCTCTGACTACCACTGACTAAGCCTCATCCCCCTTTGTGAAATAGGGATGATCACCGTGTTAGTTTCCCAGCAGCTGCCATTGATTACCACACACTTGATAGCTTAAAACAATAGTAAGTCATTCTCTCTAAGTTCTGGAGACCAGGAGTTCAACGTCAGGTCACTGACAGAAATTGAGGGGTTGGTTGGCAGGGCCACCCTCCGTCTGCAGGCTCTAGGGAAGAATCTGTTCTTTGTCTCATTCACTTGCCGATGCCTACCAGCATCCCTTTGTTTGTGGCTGCACCACTCCAAACTTTGCCTTGTCTTCAAACGGCCTTCTCCTCTTCTAAATGTCTAATCTCCCTGTGCCTCTCTCTTGTAATGACATTTGTGATTGGATTCAGGGCCCAGCTGGAAAAATCCAGGATAATGATGATGACAATGATAATGATAATGACACCAAGGACCCTTAACTTAATCACATCTGCAAAGACCCCTTTTTCCTCTTAAGGTAATGTCTACAGGTTTCTGGAATTAGGATCTGATACCTTCGGGTTGCCATTACTCAGCATATTACAGTAACTACACCTACCTCAAAGAAGTTTTGTAGATTTAAGTGAGATAGTGCATATGTATCAGTCATTTAATATCAGTTATTCAATCAATAAACACTGTGCACTGTTATATGAATGTATCTTATTCCCCTAAAATGTCAATTCTGAAGATACCAAGTCACTCTTTTAGACCCCATAGTTCACACAGTAGGTGACTCATAAAACTTAAAATGGCTTGAAAACTATTCTTGCTTTAGAACTAACAGTTTTGGCAGTGAAACCAGATGGTAAAGGCATGATTTTTGGGTTTGGATACTGCACACTTTGGCCAAAGAGCCCTCTCATCTCTAAATAGTCTTTAAAAAGAAAAATAGAACTTCCTTTTACTCCTTGGTTTGTTTTTTTCAGATGTGAGAAACTGAACCTTATGCTAAAACATGATTACCTACTCAAAAACATTATTTTTTAAACTCTTGCTGTAAGAAATAGTCAAAGTGTTATTTGGATTTAGTGTGTTAACAAAAAAAATCTTCCAGAGTCAGAAATATTAGTCGGCAGAAACACCATAAAGACAGACTGTGCAGTAAACCATGCGGAGCCTGAGCCTCCTGCTACTTTTACGCCGTGTTAGCGCTGATGCAGACTGACGAGGGTTTCGGAGTCTGGTGGCTGGGGCCCTGGGAATAGTGCACACCCACCCCCCAGTCCCTCCTCTGCTGAACACTGCCATCAATCACCACTTGCCTGTCTTGAGATCTCCCACGGTTTGGTCACGGCTCCAAGGTCACAGGCTGTCATTAACATTGATCTGAAAAACAGAACCAAACAAAACAGCCTGAATAATCTTTTGTTGCATTCCTAAACAAACCCATCTTAGATACATAAATAAATAAACGGGATGGAGGCAAGCTCCCATCTTCTTTTCCTCAACAAGGGAAGCACTGTTTGTGCTCCCCGTGTTCAGCATCTCCATCCTGTGGCCACGCGGCTGAGGCAGACAAAGCTCGAATGCACCCTCGGCTGCCCTTCTGTTTTGTCTGCAGCAGATGAAGGGAAAGCACAGCACCACTTTCTCTATGCCTGAGCTAAGCAACTCTGCCTAAAATAATTTGTAATTGACAATGCTTTATATTTTTAACTATCAGCAAGGGAATCAGTATATAATACTATATACATAGCTAATGAATCTAATTACCAGTTTATCACTGATTGATGGGAATGGAAGATAGCCCACAGCACAGAGGCGAGGCCCACACCACATTGGAAGCCCTTTTTCCTCTCCTCTGTGGAGCTAAGATTTATGGGCGAGAGCCACACTGTTTCTCTCTAGTATACTACCTGGCCACAACCACTTTGTGTAAGAATTACAAAGAAACGTAATCGGTTAGAGCTTTCATGATTCTGAGCATGTAAGAAAGCAGAGAAAGGATCAGAATCAGATTTTCCGAGGGGCAGATTTCTATTGGGTTTAACTAGAATTCACACTGAACCATGGATATAAAAACATGGGGAACAGTTCAAATTGTGCAGAGCTCTGGTGCTTATAATTTGATGCGGTTGGGAAGGGAAAAATAAGACACATTCTTTGTCCAAAGTCTGCTTTCTTTGTACTACAAGCAGCAGTAGGTGATGAAAAGCAGCGACGGATCTGAGCTGGGAAACCACATGTTGGCTGGCTCCTTTGGAAGAAAGGGTGTGTTGTTCAGGGCCAGAGGGCTGTCCTGATGTCAGGTGTTAGCATTTCATGCCCTGCCGGACTCCAGGGCCGTGGAAACGTGTCTGCTTCCCAGATGGCAGAGCCTAGATGGCAGGGGGTTGGTGTAACTTCTCCAGGAAACCCCTCCAGGGAACGAGGCAGATAACAATGGGCCATTCAGAGCACAACCGGGCACTCCGGCATTGGCAGAGAGACGCGTCAGCCTATTCTTCACACTCGGCCTTCTGTAGCAAGCAATTCTGCAGCTCACAGTTTGCCCATCTCTGTACTAGGTGCTTTACCAACTAACTCCCAGCTAAATGAATCCTCCTCACAACCTTTGGAGGTGGGCGCTCTGATTCCTGCTTTACAGAGAGCTAGATGGAGACACGGAGGGGTCGAGTCACTTTCCCAAAGCAAGTAGAGGATTCAGGATTCTGTTCTTACTATAGAGCTGCCAGAACCCCTCTTGCTGGGATGCTTCTCGTTTTAGGCTCTGCTAGTACCAGAGGGAGACAAGACTATAGGCAATGTGCTGGGCTTTGCAGTCTCTCTCCTGGACCGGAAATAACCTCTCTAAGCTTGCCTATTTGCACCATAACTTGGATAATTACTTAGGTTTCATCTGCTTGGTAATTTGAAACTTAATTCTCAAATTCATATTTATATCACCATTAATCAGTTAAAAATAAATGTGGGGGGTATCTGCTAGGTGCTCTAATGATGATAATTCTAATAGCTATCATTTTTCAAGCAGGGATACTATTATTACCTCCATTTTACGTGGCAAATAGTGTTTTGCATTCCTTGATCAGAAAAGTTAGGTAGCGTGCCTGAGGTTGCACAGCTGAAAAGTATCAAAGCTAGGATTGTTACCCATAAGGTCTGACAAAAGAGTCTCTACTTTCCATGAAAGTGGAGCAGAAAGTCTATACCAAGAAGGAAGACAGAAAGGGGCCGGGGGAGAAGATGGTAGGCTGTCTGGAACTTTTATCTGATTGGCAATGGGGAGTCAATTAAGGCTGAGGGCTCTGAGGGACCTGGGTAGACCTTCACGGACAGAACTTTAGGTGGTGGGTATGCAACAGTTTGACAAAGGGGGGAACAGAGGCAGGGACACCAGTTGACAAGCATGAATTGATAAGGGCCTACAACAAACAAGGGCAGGAGAACGGGAGGGCAAAGATAGGGTGGGGGATTCCCAGGAAGAACTGAAGGAGGCAAATGAGCAGTTCTCTTATTCTTTAGATCAAGCCTCTGCAAGAAGTGGAAGGCCTTTTCTAGAGACAGAGCAGGGAGGGAGTTTGTACCAACTGTTTTAGTCTCGAGGTACACATAGCTCTATTCCAATCTTCAGTTAAGTGGTGTCACCCAGCTCAGTGCAACGGGACAGATGAGGGCCAGCAATGAGGAGGGCACGACTCTGGCCTCAGCAGTGGGGGGTGGGGGGTGGGGGGTGGGGGGTAGGCATGGGGGGATGGTGAGGAATGGTGCTGTACCCCCACACCAGACCCTCATGGCCGGTCGTTTTTGTCTTCCCTCTCCTCTATATGCCGAAAGTGGTTCCATGGGAATCTTTCTTGATTTGTTCTCTAGTTTTAAAACAATTAGCAGCCTCAGAGGAATACATTTTAAAGGTATATTCAAATTCAGTAAAAGATGTCATGTATGAACTGAATTTTGAACTGACCCATCAAAAATATTCCACCTTGCAGTTTGCACTGTTTCACTGTTTTAAATTTTAAACACAAATAAAGGCCCCCCCACCCTTCTTGGGACTGGTGGGGGGAAAGTGCAGACAACTGTAAATGAACAACAATAAAGTAATAAAATCTTAAAAAAAAAAGCCCCCAAACTGTTATGTAAAATGACAGAATTAAAGTACCCAAGTTATGTTCTTTCATCCTTACCACCACTGTGCTACCACTTTATTCTGGACATACTGTTCAGAAGCAGGAATGTGACGTCCCCAAAGGCTGGAGACAGCCAAGGACACCCAGACGCAGTGCAAAGGTTTCGAACTGGTAGGAACTCACTCTTGAAAGTGTATCCACCTGCACGGGGGGCTGACCGTGCCGCTGGGTGTTCTTGGAATTAACTTACATGTTCGATACAGGTACAATTAATGGATAAGCAGTAATGTGCTAATTTGAAGCTTTCATATAGGTTTTTTTCTTGTCGACCAGTCCCCACCTCATATAAATTATTTTGAAACTCAACAGGAACTTCAGCAATTGTTAACAACTTGTAACAACAACAGATTTTTCTCGGGGAAGAGTATCTCATTATTGACATTGTTTAGATTGAAGGCACATGGTGATGATAAAAAGCAGACTGACTTCCAGTTGGTTTTATTACTATTTTAAAATTCTCTAAGACAGCTCTCCCCAGAGCCCCCCGACTTGGGGCACATGTTGGAGTCTAACCGGAAAATGGGGAGGCAGGGCTGAGCCGGGGGAGCAGACAGCTCCCAGAGCACCTCTATTTTATGTACTGTGCTTCCAGGTAAGGTTTTCCTTTTAAACATATAGGGTCCCTGCCAAAAAAGTTTGAACATCTCTGCCAGAAAACATCCAGGAGGATGTGGGGAATGAGCACTGGCACTTCAGGAGTCGTGCTCAGAAGAGGCCAGGCTGGAGCAGGCAGGCGAGTGGGAGTCATTTGGGCCCAGGAGGTTGCTAGAGCTGAAGACTAAACACAGGTCCCTGGGGGATAGTGAACTTTAGGGGTAAGGGGAGGTGGCAACCTTGGAAAAGGACAAAGAGAAAAAGTCAGAAAGAACGCAGAAAATCCAGGAGATCATGGCTTTACAGAATCCAAGGCAGGAGACAGGTTTAAGGAAAGAAAAAGCTGATGCAATTAGGGGTTCGTGAAAAGATCAAGGAAGCCAACGAGAAAAAGCTTGCAGAGTTAGATTCTTGGGAGGTGAGCGATGCCTTTCCAAAGGAGCAGCAAATCACGTTTTACAGACCAAACCCCTCCGTGCTAAGTCTGTATTTTGGAATACCACGTAACAATAAAAACGATGAGGTATGAACATGAAAAGAATTCAAAGCACATAGTGGAGTGAACAAGGAATTTCAGCTCACTTTGTACGTACATAATTTATGTTAGAAGAGATAAACAAGTTCCCACCAGGTAGTCTTTTTCCTATGGGTGCACATGTGTGGGCCTGCTTTGCAAATGGTCTGGAAAGATACAGCTGACTGGAAACAGAGCCAGCTACCCAGCCTCTGAGAACCCAGAGTGAAGCTCAAGGGGAATGAAGGGTTATCTGCAATGTTTCGATTTGTTACGGGGAAAGTGTATTCCTAGTTACTTACGGAATTAAAAGTTACTCAAAAAGAAAGAAATTGCTCACAAGAAGTTAAGAGGACTGTGAGTGACGTGTGGAACTGAAGGAAAGGGGAGGACTAAGGTTGGACCAGGAGAGGAGGGTAGATTTCAGGGGTGACTGTTTTGGCCGCGGAGATGGAAGGATGCTGATAGAAAAGTCCTAATGGAAAACAAACAAACAAACAAAAATTTTGAAAATGCCAGTCAAGACAGTAGAACTGATACAGCAAGGTCGGGGTTGGGGCGGGGAGAGGGCACAAGTGGAGGTGCTCAGACCTTCCCGCTTGTCCCCAAAATGAGCTCTGAAGAAGGTCTGTGAAGCTAATGCAGAGAAAGAGGGCCGCGGAGAGGCCGAGCGGGGAGAAAAGGCGGCCCTCTGCTGAGAGACCGTGAGGAGCGACCAGCTGCTGAGGGCTGGGGCAGAGATGTGGCAGAGGGACAGGGGGACAGGGTGCCCCCTATCCCCCAGAGTGATTCCGCGGTGGCTGGCTGTGGAGCAGACACAGTGAACCCACAACCCTGGCCTCCCAAGCTCTCTCAGGAGTACCTGAGAGCTTTGGAACAGCAATAAGACAGCAAAAGGTCTGAGGGTGGGTGAGATGGGGAGGTGGAAGGCCAGGGCACAAAGAAGGGAGATGGTGCCACACTGGCGGGAGTGGCACAACGGGCGGTTAGAGTGTGCCAGGTAGAGATGATGGTTTGTGGCTGCCTTTTCTAAACAACCCAGAAAAAGTGTGTTGAAAAGGCTAGAACGGGCTGCTCATTTCTGCCACCAAAACAGTTCCGACTGGTCTTCTATCTATCGCACAATAATACACGTTGTCTCTAAAGAAAAGCAAAAGTTAACTCTCCACTTTCCTCTATTCTGTGTAACTTTGTTTTCCCAGGCTCAAACCCCCCTCTCCGTCCCTTCTCCCCAACTTGCACGCCCACCTGCTCTAGAGAAAGAGGCAGTCCTGGTTTGCTGAAACTGAACCAATTTGAATATTAGTTTCTAATTTTGAATGCGGATTTTTGGAGAGGAGGCAAAAATATAATACATCAGGACACAAAAAGACATTCTCTACCTTCCGTGTAATTATTCAACTAATCTCTAACTGTTGGAACATAAGCTAAGGCTTGTCGCTTTAAAACTCGCTCGTCTGCTCTCCACACTGTTAGAAAAGCAAAGCCAAACCTTCAAACAATGAAGAAACACAAACAAGAGCTTTTTCTTACCGAAATATATCACGATGGGTTTTGAGGTTCCAATCGTATTCTCCCTTGCGGACAAGTTCAAAGAATTCAGTTCTCCTCCTGCAGAAAATCAAATGAAGAAAGGAAAAAAAAACCTAGAATGAAATTTCCCACTCTGCGGGGCGACATAAACACATTTATGGGAAAACATAAGACCACCTGAGCCAAGTAACTTAATATTTGAAATCATGAGGCTAAAGCACTATCAAAATAAATCACTTTTTAAAAAATGTTGAGGCTTCAAGAAAAAGCCACAATCATTTCTGAATGTATTTACAACGGAGAGGATTATCGAGCCATAAACAGAAAGCAATGTGGCCTGCACGTAGGATTACTTGCTAGAAGGCACTGGAAGTTAGAGAGGACGGGCAAGGACAAATGAAAAGCGGGGACCATTTGGGGATGTTCTTTTATCACTCAGCACAGAGCTGAGCTGTATGGTCATCCAAGATCAGATAAACTCCCTGGCAGTAAATTCAGGACAAATACTTTTTCTCGGTACAAAGGTAACTATTTCAGCATTTCAGTGTTTAAACAAGGGAACGATGGAGTTGAAAATAACTATTTCAGCAGTGGGTCAGTCACCTGCTTGCTGTGCAACTTTGGGAGGTCACTTAAACCCTCTGAGCATCGGTTCCCCAACCTCTAAGTGAGGACTAGATGTGCTGCCCCCCGGAGTTGCTGTCAGGGTCACATGAGGTGACGTACCTGGCACACCCAGCGTAGGCCCTGCACATTGTAAGCGCTGCGTCTGCCCCCACATGTGCGTGCTCATTTGGAGGTGTATAGATACGTATAAATCAAGAGGGAAAGTTCTAAAGTTGTGAAAATAAGGGTGACATTTCTATTTTCAAAACTTTCGTTATATGACTTTTTTATTGTTATAGTGAGAAAGCAAGTTTAAAAAATGACATCACCACTTTAATTCTTTAAGAATTATTTCCCATGATCTCACCTTCTTGGCACATTCCTGATGAGAGACTACTTAAAGGACCCGAAGTACCGTATTCCAAAGTGCATCCCACAAAATGCTAGTCTTAGGAGGGGCTCCATACGAAGTGCTCCCTGGCCAAGCGGGTTTGAGAAATGCTGCCTGTGGTGTACCTTACTTGGAGGGTCACTGCCCACTTCAGCCCTTTGAAGTCTGAGAAGTAGACAGGCCTGCTTAAGCTCTCTTAGCCACAGAGTTCCACGGTACTGTGTTTGAAGGAATACACTTTGGAAAATACCGCCACATCCTTTATGGTGGAAATCTGAGTAGGCTCTTAGACACTCAGTACTTAGTTTAGGGAACAAAAGACAAGATGCTGAGTACAGCTGGCTCCCCTGTTTCTAGTCTGGGTGCCCATTGCCAGCCGACCCACTGCAAGGACTTCTTGTCACCTGGGCAGACTGACTGACTACTCAAACTACCCGGAAGACAAGGTGAGACAAATAGTGTGGATCACTTCCTTCCCTAAGACACAAAGACAGGTCCTGGATCAATTCCTTCAAGTGGATAAAGGTCAAGACCATACCACAGTATGGGATCATCTCTACAACAACCTCACGGCAATGGGCAGAGATGGCACGCACATGCACAGTTACATGGGAGGGCCCCGCCACTCCCTTCTTCTTTGGTGTGCAGGTTTTACATATCTTTCTTCTTATAAGTTTACAATTACTCTGAGTCGCCCACTCCCTTCTTTGTGAGCACAGTCAGGCTTTGTGCCCATCACCCCCAAAACTGCATGCTGCAATAGAAAGGGCCATGGCGGAATGCTGAGAACCCAGGTCTGCACTCACACTGACCAGGGCTTAGTGCTGACTGCCCTTACCAGCTGCACAGCCCTGGGCAAGTGGCTCCACAGGGCTGAGCCTCGGCCTCCAGCCTTGTGATGAGCCTCTGAGATGAGGTGTCTTAAGTGTTGGCACTGGTGGGTACCCCATCGCTGGTGGCCATGGTCTACTCGTAAATACTGTTAGTAGCATCGCTACCAACAGTCACGTACAATGGGCTGATGGGACTGCACGGAGACGGAGGATGTCACCTAGTTCTCCCTTTTCCCTGAATGGATATTAGCCTTCTTTTGAATGATTGAAGAGGCAAAAGTTTGGTTCAAAACATATTTATTAAACACCTACTCTGTACCAACTCTTTACTAGTCTTTATGGACACAAGACATGGGTGTGAGTGATCTTTAAACATGTGAGTTCAACTGGGGCAACCAACAGACCCATAGGCAATGCTCCTGTGGATGTGATACTAAGGATGATACTAACAATACTGAGGCTGGAGTGAGGTGAGGAAAGCACTCCCCTTGGGCACAAAATTTAAGTGGGCACCCCAAACTCAGACCAATAATATTTTTGAAAGATCAACATCAACATCAAAAATCCATGAACAAAGTGTCAAAAATTTAAACAAAGCCAGGATCCGACAGTGGACTTGCATGACTCACCTCGTTGGCCTCCCCCTAGTCCCTGCTGTGGCGAGGTCGATATTTATTGGGTTCTCCCTATGTCCCAGGCAGACTTGCTGGGTTCTGTCATTTACTACCCATACTACTGACCTTGGATAGGTTATTTAACCTTGCTTCATGGCTTCAGTTTTCTTAAGAGTAAAGAGTAGTACTAATGGGATCTACATCGTTACAGTTGGTGGGAAGACTAAATGAAATGACTCAGGTAAAACACTTCACAGAGTACCTGGCACACAGTAGGTGCTCAGTAAGGATTAACTAGTTACTAAGTGCAGGAGGGCTGAGTTCACAGGCCAGTGATTTTCAGCTGGTGGGTGGCAGAGCTGGACTACAAATGCCACCTGTCAGAATAACAGCAGCCCCAAGACACTCAGATGTGCCCCAGTGTCCTGGAAGCACAGAGGAAGGCACTTAGCTCACCTTGGGAAATGACAGAAGATCATGGGAGGCTTTCTGAAAGAGCTTGTCATCCATCCTCCCTGTCATTATAGGTATCTGAGTGTCCTTGAAATCCTGTGAGTTATTCTGAAAAAGCCCTGTGATGCCGGCCCCACGAGGATGAGGACCTGGTCCATTTTTGTTCACTCCCAATCCCCAGTGCCCATGGCAGTGCCTGACATGTGGGCGGGCAATGAATACTTGTTGAACTGATGAATGAATGAAAAAGATGATCTCATAAGATGATTCATTAAAAAAACAAAACAAAAAAAACTCTCCAGCCTCTGGTTTCACCTGGATTCTAGTTGGTCCTGTGGTCTTCACAGTTGACATTTGGAGAGACTGAGATAAGAAAACAACATAAAATCTAATCAAAAAAAGTCCTGTCAGATTCTTGAAGACTGGATTCTAAGTTGAACCAAGTGGACAACCTAACAAGTTGTGAGAAATGTAAGGACACCATTGTCCGACCTTTCTGGCACTGACTGTTGCTGTGTCTGCTGGTCGTATACGAGATGTATGAGACCTGATATTTTTGATACAAAGGGGCATATTACCTCAGTGGCTAACTCAATGCAGAAAATAAATTAAAAAAAATACAAATCTATGGCATGCCAACCGAACAACACCCTAAGAGTAAATCCCCCAATGATGGAAAGTTTAATAGCTAGAGTTTCTGGTGTGAAAGTCTTAAATCAGCTGAACCCCGAATCAGTCTATAGGTTTCCCCTCACATTATAACAAAGCTAGATTTTATTGCATCCAGACGGAAAGGAATATCCACTATCCCTAGGGGACAGTGAACAGAGGAGAGCAGGAAGAAGTATTTTCATAGGACACAGAAAAATGTAGCATACATTTCCCCACTGACAAAGCTCTGCAATTTCTTAATAGGCTCTACTTATTCTGTTGTCCTAAGGTCTGGCTCTGACCTTAGACGGTAATAAGAGACTTCCCGCACACCACAGTCTTATCAGGATAAAGAGGGGAAAGTCCCGTCACTGGTGGAACCATGTACACCAAACACATGCTAATATATTTGGCCACATAAATGCCAGAGATGCTTTAAAATTTAAACCAAAGTGCATTTACATTTTTTAAAGGTTCCTGAAAATTAGTGTCTTAAAAGATGTAGATGGAGTTGATCGTTTCATAAGGATGCAAAAGGATTTTTGAAGTGATGACATGCAAAGCTCACATAACAATATACTTAACATATTTTTAAAGGTATAAAATTACACAGTGGACATAGAGGATCTATCTATTCACCCCCCAGCTTTCTCTGTCCCGGGGAGGCCACTGTGCATCTCTGTGCTGCTGCTTCCACCTCCCCCATCCCATCACACGATGGTCATTTTCTAAATTTCGCATTAATCATCTTTCCATACAGTCTTATAGTTTTACTAGGTCAGCTATGCATAATACTGCCCTGCATGTTTTAAAACCTTATAAATGATATCCTCGTAGTGTACATGTTCTTTGGCAACTTGCTCTTCTCTTGCTTGGTGTTAATGACATTCATTCACGTTGCTATGTATGGTTCTGGGCCATTCATTGTCACTGCTGTGTGGTATTCCAAGTATCAGTATATCCCTGATTATGGCCCCATTTCCTGATGAGGAAAATTTAGATTAGTTCCAGGGCTTTTTTGCTATTATATACAATGCTGCTATCAACATTTTTGTACATGTCTCTTTGTGAATTTCTGTGAGTGTCCTATCTCTGCCTCTGCTTTTTTCTCTGTCTCTGTCTTTCTCTCTCTCACTACATGTGTATATATATTATGCATACGTAAAATTTCTGGGTCTTAATATGATTATTTTCTAGGTTTAACTTGAGTTTTCATTATAATTACAGGCTGCTGGAGGTATACAGGGTGGGCAAAAGTAGGTTTCCAGTTGTAATTCTGTCATTTGATAAGTGAGGAAAATGAGGTTGAGTAGTCCAGGGTCCCAGAGCAGTTCTGGGAAGATCTAGGTGGATTCCAGGTCCCCAGCCTCCCAGTCTGGCCTCTGATGCCATCTTTGCAAATGGTGTGTAGTGTGAACCTGGGGGCCAGAGAGCACTGTGCGGTGTGAGACTGTGGAGAGCAGTGGCCGGACCCCTCCGTGCGACATCACAGCATCGCAGGCTGCTGTGGCGGCCCCAGACACCAGTCTGTCCCTCCTGGCCAAGGGGATGCTCCAAACAAGAGCTGCAGATGGCCCAGGCCAGCTTGGGGGTCCATGGCTCCCAGTGGTTTATTTCTGACCTCCTCCTGAGTGATAATCACTACAAAACAATGGCATGAAATTCACTGTGCTTTTAAATAATGAATTTTCCCACAGAGCCCTTTAGCGTCTGTATGTGTCTGTGTGTATAGATCACACACAGTTAACAGCATGAGCATATGTGAACATGTTAAAATATCACTTTTAAAAAGATGGGACTGATAAAACAAACACTTGAGCATCCACAAGATTACATAACACTCCCTGGGTTCGGACTCCTCTGTCAGGAGGAACTACGCCATTACCTTCTCGAGCAGATCACTGGGAACCTTGGTTCTCAAGGACAATGGCAAATATCTCAGCTAGTGAAAAGCAACTTACTGGAAAATCTCATTTATAATCCGATATGTTTTTATGAGGCTTTTATCCTGTTCTCTTGACATATGTTCCACTCAGAAAAATAAGTCTTTACAAAAGCACCATTTGAACAGAACTGCTAAAATTACCCTCAAAAATAATTTTAAAGATTGGTTACCAAGTCACCCATCACTACATTGAAAATCTTTCTAGTTTGTAATTTATCTGCAAGGAGCTTTTATTTGTAAAGTAAGAAATCACCATTCCAGTGTATATTTTAATCCATTCCAGGAATATTTTTGTAAATTATATGTGTATGCATATATATATATATATATATATATATACATATTCTTTATCTATCTGTTTATGTAACTGTTCTGAATCTACTAGCGTCCATGAATGTTGGGAAGGTTTTACTGCTGAGGCAGCAAATCATGACTGTGACTCCTGCAATTTCAGCTCCAGAATTACTATGCAGGGGCGGCCGCAGTGTGGGTGGGCTGAAGTGGGTGTGAGGGAGGAGCGGGTTGTCTGCCTTTCATTGTTCTCGTGGCTCTTTCAACAGGCAAATCAGACATCTGCAACTGATGGCCAGATGCGGATTCTGGACTCTGGGTGTCAAAGCAGTGGAGAGAAACAGAGCATTCATAGGCACACATTAACTCCAGTAATTATGACTAAAGAAACAAAGGCCATATATTTATCTTGGAAAATGAATGGTCTCCCTGCTTCAGAGAGCACAAGGACTGGCTAAGAATGAGATGCCCTTACTGATGCTGTGCTGTTATCGACAGCACAGGTCAAATCGGCAGAATGCAGCAAATGAACAGGCCAGAACGACTTTGTGGAAAATGGCAGGTGAGGCCACACAAGGACCTAACCACCGGTTCAATTACACCATAATCACCAGGTAGAAGTGGTCTGGGGCATGGCTAGAGCACGCATGCCCTGTGGTCCCTGCATCCACTTTGGCTGTAGCACTTGTCATGCTTCGGTGTCACAGTTTCTCTCTCCCCACCCTGGGCTCTGAGTCCCTAAGGTAAGAAGCATGTCTCACCTACCTCTGCATCCCCAGCAACTAGCAGATACCTGGCATAAAGAAGGCATTAGAAGTGTCAGTGGGTGAATTTCTCATTTTTTATACAGTCGCAATATCAGGTGGATGGGGTTATGGGGATGAATATATGTAAAATGCTTTGAAATGCACCCAGAAATACATATGTTTTTTTAAAAAGTACCAAAATATTTCTTCCATCAACATGCCACAAGGTCGGTTGTTTCAACATTAGAATAATTTCAGTGGGTTAATTTATCAGGCTCTGTTAAAATGTAAGAATGTGTGGGAAAGAGCAGTGGGCTAACCCCTGTAAGGCATCACACCTTACTGTGCATTCCCCTCTCCTCGTCCTTCCCACTATGGAGGCCAGCTGAGTGCAGGCAGCTGTGGGAGCTGCCAACACCGGACACAGTGGCCCCCTAACAGACATCTGTTGAGTGATGAGTATGCCTGTTTGCATAAAAGTAGAAGCGTTGGTTAAGTTCCTATTGTATTTTTTAAAATAAATTGTCAGGATATTAATCTAATTTCTAAAAGGATGGCTAAACGACGACTCCTAATAATCCTAGATAAGCTAGTACATGCTGCTGTCAGTATCAGATGCTTTTGGGAAATGCTCCCTATGGCATCTCTCTGGAAAGACAAAGACAAAGAAACCAATAGACTGAGCATTCTCCTGACTGCCGAGGAGTGGTTTGTAGAGCACGAAGGGACATGAAAAAGTTTTCCAATTTGAAAATTAGGCTGATTAATTAGAAAGCCAACCCCAAGGGCTTGGGGCGCCCATTTGATTTAAAAATATGAGTTACTGGACTAATTTAGGTTTCAATAGTGGTCTGAGGCAATGTGGCATGAAGATCAGGCACAGACAGCTCGGTGACTTTGGGCACGTTCTTACCCTTTCTGAGCCTCGGTATCCGTGTCTACAGGATGGGGACAACAATATCGACCTTATAGGTTGATCTGAGAATTCAGTACTCTGAAAGCCTCGGTCAGGCAGAGTGTCAGGGTTTGGGGTTCTGTGAATGAGATGTCTGCATTCCCAGAGCTCCCATTCTAGTGGGGACACAGGGAGACACTGTCATGCCCAGAACAAGCTGGGCACAGAGCAGGCACTCGGTAGACGAGAGACACAGTGTTATGTGATCACAGCCTGCTGGGGAGCGATGCTAAACTGCAGTTGCTACCTGATGGCAACACCCGCCAGAGCTGCATTAAAGCTAAGGCATTTCCATCTTCTGATGCCCCAGCTTAGCTCCCCCAAGAGCAGTGGGCCATCAGTTGAAGTCTCAGCCCCACCAGTCAGGCTCTGGGGCAGCCCTAGCCTGGCACCTGTGTCCTCGGCCCCCAAATCTGCTGGAGGGACTGCAGTTAGTTGAATTGCTACAGCTTGCTGCCTGGTGTGTCTGGAACTGGACTCAGACATCGGCATGCTCAAGTTACCGCCGCCCTGCGTGCCTGAGGACCGGCCTCAGTCTCCTCATTAGCACTCATGGTTATGTAATTGCAGAGAGAATGGCAGAGTAGTTGAAACATTTTGGTGTCCAACCACTTGGTCTCACTCTCAGCTTTGCTCACATTGAACATTGTGAGCAACTTACTGAGTCTCTCCAAACCTGAGTTTCCTCATGTGTGTCTAAGGTCAAACGTGGCCCCCACTCTAATGGGACTGCTGTAAGTATTAAGTGGGGTGAGGTGTGTGTAAAGTTCCTAAGTAAGCATTCAGGAAATCTTGTTTTTATCATTGTGAAAGTTGTGAAAACTGAAAGTTGCACGAGTCACCTCTGTTGACTTACGTGCAAATGGTGCAGTGCATTTGTGACTTCCCTTTAAAGCTTCAGCTCATAATCCTGGTGCGCTCTCTCTCTCCCTCCCTCCCCCGCTCTCTCTCTGCAGACCCCAGCAAGTTTCATCTTCTATTGTGTGAATTTCATTTAGTTTTCTGGCCGAATGATTCTTTTCTTTACAAGGTATTTTCAATGATCAAAGTTATCAAATTTAAATTATTTCCATTTTAATCATTTAGATTATTTAATCTTACCTCTATAAATTACCCAGTTATCTTTCAAATAGGTCATCTCCTTTGACCACCACAAGGAGTCTCAGGGACCAGTGTGGGTGATGTGCCTGTCCCCAGATCACTGACAAGGAAACCAAGGCAAAGGGAGATTGAGTGAGTGACTCTCTTCAAGTCACATGGCTTGTTACCGATGAGGTATGTCTAATTCCTGCTTCAGATGCTGTAATTACTACTTAATTATCAAAGCCTTGTTCACTGCAGGGACTTAGAAATAGGCAGAGAAATCACTTTTAGAAAATCATTCAGCAGAAACTGGAATACGTTTTCAGTGAGTTGGAAAATCAGACTTAAGTATTAACTCCCACACTTAGGTTGTAAAGCCTAGGAATTCACACTGAAGTTTTTCTGTTCTGCTGTTTTCTTAAACTTGTGAATTCTGCTTTTATCTGGCATATGTAGGAGAGGATCCTGGGGACACCTAAAACCATTAGAAATTAAAGTTACAAGTTTTAGTGGTTATTTTTAAAGAGGTTCCACGTTTCGAGGATTCTTACATTTTTCCCTGTTGGCACATCACAGGAGATCCTGCCCCTCAGAATTAGCCATAACCCCCTCTCCAAAAGGCCTGGGCCTTTCCTTCTTGACTGCCCTGGCCCTTTCTAAACAGCTTTCCCCTTCCTAGCGGAGGAAAGCAGTGAGCTTTATCTTTGGTTGACCTCTACTGGGTCATGAGTTTTGATTGGAGTCATCAGGGCAGAAGAACCAATACTAATCCAGGCTCCGTATGGGGCTGCCTCACAACCTCCTGGCCCACCTTTCTCCGGCCTTGCTGCTTCCACCAGCCAGTGCCTCGCTGATGCTGCCTTGCCTGCTCTCTGCCCTGTCACTGCTCTGCCTCCACATGTGGGACTGGATGCTGTAGGAATGCCCAGCCTTGGGCGTGATGTCCAGGAAATGGGTAGGAGTTAACATCCATGGATAACCTTGACTGTTGGAAGATGGAGGCTGATGGAAAATTTTGAGGTGCAGCATATGAGATTTTTCAGACTATCTCTACAGGGTCAAACCTGGTTGACCACAGTGGTGGCCAACAAGGGTCTGTGTCCTCACAACAGCGTTCCTACTCACCATTTCACTATCCCAGTATTCCTGGTGTCACTTCTAAAACGAAACGACCTGCCTGCAAGCCCTGGTCTCTGGCTCTACTTTGAGAGAGCGCTCTGGGAACTCATGCTGGCCTTTTGGTTAAACCGATGAGTGCTCAGCTGGGAGGTCACTACCGCCATGTAATTTGGTCCCAATCTGAATGACAACTATTTCTTGATTTGTTTCCATTAGAGAAGGTATACGGTGATTGTGGAAAAAGCCCCCAAAGGGGAATCTTTTTCCTGTCTCTGACACTTGCAAGATTTTGCGTTATTTTTTGCATAGCGTGGGTTCGATTTTAGCCACTAATTATATGTTACTCAAACTACACTAGTTAACCTTTTGAGCTCAGTACCTGATCTAAAAAAAATACATGACTTAGATTACATCATTTCTAACATCTCTTCTAGTTCCACACTATATATTTGTGAAACAGAAGCATCTGGATGACAGTTTGTAGTAGTTGCTTCTCTCTCGTTCACCCTAGGGATGGCTTTGGCTAAAAAGTAGGCAGCATCTTTAATGCAACATTAGACAGGCACGTGGATCAGCCTCCTGAAGGTCTAGAGTAGAGAATGCACAGCTATTTGGAACCCTAAAAAACAACCACACTGACAAAAAGAGAGCCAGCCCGCTTCTCTGGGAGTCAGCAAACATTAGCAGGGGCTGCAGCATTAAGATAAGAGCGGAGTAATGAGAAAACGAGTTGCGACCAATGACCGCGTTCCAGCGGCCACGCGGTGATTCGTCACGTCGCTAACAGGGCTTGATAAATGGACTCCAACTGCTGAGATTTTTTTTTCTCCCTTAAAAGTTACTTGGAAAATTGGCTTGGAAAAATGCTTCTACTTTGAGAAAAATAACATAAAATCTTGCAAGTGTCAGAGACAGGAAATACAAACATTAAAGGGATCCTTCCTCCCATAAATCCCACATCAAGGAGCATCCATTCAGTAAAAGAGGGAAGATCACGACAGCTAAGTCAAACACGACAGCCACAGAGCATGCTAAATAAATAGGCTATAAACAAGTGAGATTGTAGATGTAAACATTTATGAGACATACAAGACATTTACAAGATATAAGACAGGTAACATAGGTATCATCTCCATTTTACACATGAAGAAAAAAGGCTCAGAGAGGTATATAATTTGATGATACACAGCTAGGTAGTAGCAGAGCTGGGATTTTAATTTTTTAAATACTTTGAAAATTAATTAAAATTTGTATTTATCAAAGTAGTACATGCACATGGTTAACAAATCAAACAGTACTAAAAAGCATACAGTTGAACCTTGAATAGTGCAGGGATTAGGGGTGCCGACCCTGCACTGTTGAAAATCTGCATATAGCTTTTGACTCTCCAAAAACTTCCATTGTTCCCTGGGGGACTGGTTCTAGGACCCTGCAGATACCAAACTCTGGAGATGCTCAAGTCCCTCACACAAAACGGTGTAGGACAAGGTACACAGTGACCCTCTGCCTCCGCAGAGTCTTAACAGAGGACTGGAAATACTGTTTTAGATCCACAGTTGGTTGAATCTGGGGATGTGAAACCCACACATGCAAAAGGCCAAGTGTGTTTATTGAAAAAAATCTGCATCAGAGGACCTGTGCAGTTCTCTGTGTCGCTCAAGGGTCAACTGTATAATAAAATAATGCAGTGTTTTCAATATTGCTGCCTTATTATCCTTTGACTGTATTTCCCAATGCTTTCATTTGATTTTTTATTTTGGCAATTATGTTTTTAATTTTCAAGAGCTCTTTCTTCTTCTGTGGTTGCTCCTATTGTTTTTGAAAGCTTCCTGTTCTTGTTTCATGGATGTAGCATATTCCCTAAGGATATTAACAATAGCTTTTTTGTTTTTTCCTCTCCTTGTCTTCTCTGATTTCATTTTTTGTTGTTTCTTTTTAGCCCCTGTGTTTCACATGGGAGGCTTTCATCAATGTGGTGTGATCCTTGTCATCCATTTGTGTGCACCAGCAAGACACAAAAAGGTTGAACTGGAGTTGTATGGGCGTGTCCCACACATACATTGCGTGGGACATATTTATACTAAAAATTATTCATTGTTATCTGAAATGCAAATTTAACTGGACTTCTTGTACTTCTATTTGTTAAATCTGACAACCTTGAGTGTGTAGCTTACAGACTTCTAGCTTCTGGGCAACCAGGGGGGCTGTGGGTTCTTAATGCAGAGACGCCTTCCATTTTACTTCAGCCCTTCATCTGAGCTTTGCATCTCATCTGTACCTTGTACTTTTCCGAGCCCAGCACTCCTCTTTTATTTCTCCAGAGAGTAACCCTTTTGCCTTCTCCAAGTGTAGGGGAAAGGGAGTTATTTGGCTATGTTGGTGGAGGACTTCATGGGCCCCAAGTGTTCTATAAACTGACTTTCTATAAGCTGACTTGTCTTCAGCTTTGAGTGTCAAATCCACTTTTCATGACACTTTTTTGTCTCTAAGCCCCAAGCAAGGTTCTACAGAGCAAACTGGCTCCCTTCTCAGAGCTGTGTTCCTCTGTGGGTCCTACTTTCCACCTCTACTCTGTTAGATCAGTTACCATTCGTCAGTTAGCTTTCCATTTCCAGAAATGTATTGACATCTCCTATTAGTTATTGCATGCCCCCCCCCTTCTCTCTCTCTTTTCCTTGTAGGTTTATCCCTTAATTCCCTTTCAAGTTCATTTGCTACTCAGTAAAGTTTCAAGAGGGAGAAGACATAGATGATTGGTCTTGATGCACCGGGTATAATTAGAATGCCAGAACAAACTTTAAACCCAAACCAGTAATTCCGAGCCTCTCCTTCCACTATTACCATGTAATAACACCTTCAGCAGAGGCCAACAATAAATACGTATGGCTTAGACTTTCAGTTGTCTACTCCAATATCTCTCCTTCTTTTCTCTCTTAGTAATAGAAACCCTAGTTTTTAGTGGGGAAATGATCACAGTTATGTGCTGCTTCATGACAGAGATCTGTTCTGAGAAATATGTCATTAGCTGATTCATCATGATGTGAACATCACAGAGTGCACTTACACAAGCCTTACACAAAGGTGCACAGACTGCTACACACCTAGGCTGGATGGTAACCTAAGTCACATATGCCGTCCCTTGTTGACCAAAATGTCGTTATGTAGTGCATGACTGCACCGAATAAAGATTTCCTTTCCCAACCTTCCTTCAACCAAGGTATGGCCAAATGACTAAATTCTGACCAATGAAATGTAAATGGAAGTGTCTGGTGGAGCTTCTAAAAAACTCTCTTAAAAGATAACTTGCATCACCTTTTGGGCCCTTGTTTCTTTGTATCCTTCCTCTTCCTGCCAGCTGGGATGCAGGTGAACATTGAGTAGCTGTCTTGGACTAAGGTGGAAGCCATGTGTTGAAGGTGGCAGCCTAGAAAGACAGAAGTAGTCTGGGTCCCAGGCGACTTAATGTAGTTACTCTACCAAATGTAGGCTGCTTATCTCCAGACTTTTTCTATGTGACAGAGAAGGAAGCCGCTGTTATTTTGGGTATTTTGCCTCTTAGAATTGAACCTAATTCTAACTGGTACAATGCTGAAGTGCAGTAAGATTTCAAAGGGAGTGCATGTGATTCCTGGAAAAGGTGGCTGTAGTGATGAACCTTAAAGGATAGTTCAGCCAGGTGGGAAAGTGGAAGGATAAGATTCCATGTAGGAACAGTAATGTGGTTGGGGCACAAGGGCGCGCGCATGCAGTGTTCTCAAAGGGTAGCACGTAGGCCAGTCAGGTTGGAGTAGGCAAGTCACATGGGAGAGAAGTGGAAGGTAAGAATGAAAAAAGGTCAAGGGCAGATTATGAAAGGCCTTGAAACTCAAACCAAATTTAAAGGTTGCTTTGAAAGCAATGAAACCCCTAAAGGCTTTTGAGATGGAAGTTGGAGATACCTGTCTAGAATGTGAAGAAGGGTTAGAATCAAGAATTTCAGAGTCTTCTATAGTGTTAAAGTACCAGAGAGATAAAACCAGGGGAGTAAATACAAACAGAGAAAGAAGAACACGGGTTCAAAAACTCATACAAAGGAGCAAGGAGAAAACAAACCCAGAAAGGATCCAGAAAGGGAGAGAGAGAAAGGAAGCTGAATGTTGGGGAAGAAAAGAGAGTAGAAATTGAAGTAAAAAAGTCAATAAATGTTTGGATGTCTCAAAAAAGCTAGAAAATATCAGAAGTGAATAAAGAGCATTGAATCTGGGGACAAGTAAGTCTCTGGTGACTTCTGAAAGTGTAATTTTGGTAGAACGTGAAAGTGGACACTGCTCTCAAAGGTGAAAATGGGTGTCAGGCAAACAAAGGTACTCATGTGCTCCATTCACTTTAAAAGGTCGTCAGTGAAAGAAAGGTGAATTGGAAAGCAATTAACGATCTCCATGGGATCAAGTGAAAGAATTTTTTAAGGAAGGGAAGTTGGTCTCAAAGAGGAAACCGCATTACAGCAAAGGAAGAGATTTCCTGGCTCCTGTAAGAGGTGGTACCTGCTGGAGCAGGTCGAAGAGGAAATGAGAAGGATGGGATTTCCAGCTCAGACAGAACCCCAAAACTAAAAAAAGGGGGAAGGGCAGCTTTCTGAGAAAGAGAGGTAGAGGAGAGGCAAGAAATGAAGGTTTGGATTCTAGTCAACCTTTCAGCAACAAATCTTTTTCATTAGCATCATCAGTGCCATTGTAGATCTGAAGAGAAATAATCGGCTAAATAAAAGAGCAGTGTGAGTCAGTCTCTAAAATAAAAATGGCCATCACTTAGTTTCAGAGTCAAGAGTCCAAAACAGGGATCATAAATGGAAGAAAACTATAAATCTCATGATTGCAGCCCTGATTTTCTTCCCTTACAGACCATCTGAATTAAGTTTATTTAGATGAAGGGAAACCACAGCAAAAAAGGTTAGCTCATTTACACATTGATCTCAGTGCTAGAACAACAGGCAACCCCCCAAACGGGCCTGAAAATTAATTACAGGATGAAACTTTAGATACCCATTTGTCAAATAGATCAAATGCCAATACCTACTCAAAGTACAGCGTGAGGTCTGTTGCCAATATTGACTGCTTCAAAAGCTGCATAAGGTCACTGTATTCCTTGGAGGACAAATTAGCAAAGATGTTGTGACCCTGTAACGAGAAAGTAAAAAGTCACACACAAAAAAAAACATTGAATCTGAGTTGTTGATTACATGTTTCATACACACACACACACACACACACACACGTGAACATGATAAAACCATTTTTAGAAAGCTTAATAAAATTTGGTGCAAATACAAACAGATTCTCTGGCAAACACAGCAAAGCCAGAAAGTGCAATCATTTTGAGGACTACCAAGGACACATATTACAGAGAAAACTCTAAAAAATGCTTGAACTTGTCTACTGCGGGGATGTCTGTGCCAACCACTTCATCTGACTATCCATTTCCTGTGGAATTACTGAATGTAGAAGTTAACAAGATATTTGGGAATCTCTAAGACCCTAAAATAAATACTAATTTCACTAATTAAGGCTTAAGTTGGCATTTGGAAGTACTTGCTATAGCAACATATGACTTCAAAGAGGAGAAGAAACATTAGACCAGGGGTTCTTAACTGGGGGTGATTCAGTCGCGGGGAATGTCTGGCGATGTTTAGAGACATTTTTGGTTGTCACACTGATGGGGGCGGTGCTATTGGCATGTCGTGGGCAGAGGCCAGGGATGCTGCTGAACATCCGACAGTGCACAGGACAGCCCAACACAAAGGTGAACCTGGCTCGACATGCCGGAACGGCTGAAGTCAAGAAACCCTGTGTTGAACTGTGAAGACCCATCCTGGTGAGGCGTGTGGCAGGTTAAATTCAGCATGGCGTTCCTGGGCAGCTAGGATGTACATGATATTGTTCTTGGGACTGTGAAGATGACTTTCATCCGGGAAGACTTGCAGACACACCGGTATCTCCAGGCCTTTGAAAAGCCCCCTTCGTCAAAACGTGTTTTAGCCACCCTGGCAGTTCCACAATGCTCTCAGTGAAGTGAATAACCCTTTGTAAAGTGACTGACAGTCCACTTAATTTGCTTTGAAAGTCAGGACTTCTCATTTATCAGCTTCTCTTAGTATGAAATATGAACTCATAGACATGGAACCCGGGGACTGGGCCGTTTGAAACCCAGCTTGGAGACGTGGTGCAGAAGGAAGGGCAGGATGACTGACTGAGGACGAACTGTTCTCCAACAAGAAGTGAATTCATTCTTTCAGGGAACCGGAATATCAATTAGTGAATTACTGCCTACAAGGCACCAGATGATAGTCTTGCTCCCCTGAGTTAATTTATCTTATTGGGTGAACCCGCCACTCCTTAAAGACTAGAATATATTGGTTCCACATGGGACCAGGTCCAATATTAATAATAAGTTTCAAATGAAATCTTCCAGACCCCTAATTCAGCCATCAGGGAGAAGACAAGTAACTAAAGGAATGCCACACCATAACTCTGCCCGGGTTTCTCTGCCTGAGCCTGGCCCTCGGATCAATTACAGGCTCGTGCACTAGGGCCTGGGAACCAGTAGCTGGAAGCTGAGGAGAAGTAGCCGCTGGGATCCAGCCACAAGTCCAGTATTTCCCAGTGAGAGAAGTACAGGCACACCTCATTTTATTGTGCTTTGCTTCATCGTGTTTCACAAATGTTTTTTTTTTACAACCGGAAGGCAAGACCCTCCAGGAGCAAAAAGGTTACAACTTGCTTTATTGCAGTGACCTGGAACTGAACCCATGATATCTCTGAGGTCTGCCTGTAGAGCTGTTAGGAGCAAGTCACTGTAAAACTAATGTGAAGTCCGGGAGAAAGGTGGTCTGAAGGTGAGGATCTTGATTATTTGGCGAGAGGGCATCTTAGGAGGACTTTCAAAGGACGTACAGTACCTAACACAGCTACAGCTAACAGAGTGACAGAGCTGGCCAGGGCAGCTTCCGTCCTTAATTTGCAATCAGTGTGTTGTTTATATGCAGATTGGCCTTCTCCAGTGCCTCCAGAGCTTGGTCCCTGAAATAGATTTGTCTCCCTGAAATACTGCTTTCATTTGTTTAGGGAGAAGGGGGGTATTGATGGAAAGAGAACCAAGTGGTGGGAGAGAAGTCTGGGGCGATTTTGTCGGGCCATCTAAACTGCTCCGTGCCTGCTTCATTCGGAAAGTGGGGTGAGAACGACCCCTGCATTTCTGCCCTTCTGAGTGAGGGTCGGGGCAGAAGGGCTGTGGGGGAAGTGCCAGAGCAGGGCCTGCAGCACCAGTTGCTCCCTGCAGAATAATAGCATCATTATTATTCTGCGTTCTTCATAGAGAACACCTGACTGAAGGGCCACCAAGGTGTTTTATTTGTAGGGAGACAAATTCTGAGTTAGTGGGGTCTGTTTCTCTAAACAAACAAACCCATCCTTCTGAGAATATGTTGACATCCTGTTTACACTCCCTGTTATTACAAAAGTGGGGGCTCCTGGGGGTTGAGGCACGAACCCACCCTCTTACTAGTGCAGACACGGTTGCCTGAACCCGAGTTCCTCCTGTCCCACTTCCCTTCCCACAGCACTGGGCTAAAATCCGTTTCCCAGGGGAATGCCTGAGCCCCGGGTGCTGGGGTGCTGGGGTGCTGGCTTCTGTCAGAGTTACCCAGGGCTGACCCTGGCTGTTTCCATCGCAGCTGAAACTCCACCTCCCCGGCGATCGCCCTTCCCCAGCCTCAGTGCTGACTGTCATTTATGGGGTCAAACAAGGCCTTCATGAGACTGCAAAAGACATACTTTCTCAAGATAGACTGGAGGAAAAAACTCCATATTTAATGATGCTATTCCAGCAAAGCAGGGCCTTAATGATGATAATAATAATAATTAATGGCACAGCTAGAGAACTGACAAATAATGAGGAACAGATGATCCCTTCCTGGCCTCACCAACAGAAGTCTATACGCCTGCAGAAAATTAAACAGACCCTTTCCCGCCCACTGCGAACTTATACACGCTTCAGCCAGAGTCAGTAAGTGGTCCCTTTCTCCTTGGGGAGCTAAAAGCATACAAGTCCTTCCACATCCTGCAACCCCTGGTGCAGCAAAATGAGGCGCATGGTCTCAGTCCTGGATCTCAAGTTTGCAGCAATTCTCACTTTCAAACTGGTCCCACCTGCAATTTTACGGTTTTGTTTTTTTATAGATGTCTCAATTGGGCTAGTAAAATATAACTTTCTCACCCTGTTTCTGTTTCAACCATCTTTTAAAGTGGCTTTAGGTTTCACCAAATGGGAAGGTTGGGCCACTCGCTACCTGGATCTGATCTCTGTGTTTAGTGGGCTTCTGGGCCTCTGAGGATGGTAAGACAGGCTCAAGGCCTCTCCGCTGTGAAAGTGAACCTGGAAAACTGAGCCAGCAATGAAGCCCAACTGAATCGGCTCAGGAAGAATTTGTTCAAGGCTCTTGGTAAGGTGTCTAAATGAATTTTAAAAGCCATCAAAAAGGTCTAGCAGTTTGGCTTAAAAAACTTGTTCCACTTTTCCGAGTCCAGCCACGGCACGACAAAGAGAGGATAGAAACATTGCTTCATCAGCTTCCTGTCAAGGAGAGAAGCAGAGCTTGAGGTCTGTACCTCACTTTGAAGGATCATCACAGCGTGGTTAAAGTGGTGGTGCTCCAAGGTGGCCGAGGTGCCATAGAGCTGGGCCAGGGCAGAGCCGCTCCTGAAAGAGGACAGAAGGGTCAGTGACCGGGGCCCTTTATCTGTCAACCATGCCCCCACACCAGCTCTTTGGATCAAACTGCTTTTCCTGCTTTGGCAAAGGACCATGAGCAGTAACTGCTTGTGTCATTCACTAATCTATTAGGCAAACCTTTGGGAACCTTCTATGTGTTAGCCTAGATGCTATGGATGATACAATAGTAAGACACAGCCCCTGACTCTAAGAAATCTGCAGATTAATAAGGGAGATGAGATGTGGTTGTAGGGAAAGCAAGGCACAGGACACCACAGCAACGCCCCAGAAAGTGCTCCAGGTTCAGTCAAAGTGCTCGGGGCGCTCTGAGGAGAAGATAATTTCTGGCTTGGGGGATGAGGGTAGACTTCATGGACTAACTCTTACACAGCTTCAGAGTGTCCAGAACAATGGTCTTATACCGAGTGTGTTTGACTCTCTGTGGGAAAAGACCTTGTGAATATTTTGCATTTAATCTACTTTACACATAAGGCTGACAAGCTTATACTATGGTGTTCCAGCCCACAGCCACGCTCAGTGTAGAACTCTGGAGAGTTCCCTGGATTTGGAGTCAAACCTCAGCTATTGATCATAGCGTGGGGCGGTTGCTTGGTCATATTAAGACTCAGTTTCTTTGTGTCTAAAATTATGATAATGTTATCAACTCACCTGTCATTTATGAGAATACAATTAAATACCTGACAGTGCCTATCAGCGCCTAGCATGTAGTAGATTGTAGTCTACATTAATTATTAATTAATAATTAAAATACAAATATATTTGCATTGTAAGTAAATAAAATGTGGACTGATACTTGAAAGGATTATTTTGAATTATCTTAAAATTTTGCTTATGTACAACAACCCAGTCCTCAGCAATTTTAATTTGGCCAAGTGTTCACTTAAATGTTTGAGTGTGCTCATTTCCAGTTCTTTTGGAGTAGGACTTAGAGCATCTTAAGAGTTAAGAGAGATCCAGAGAACACCAGGATTTGAAGCACAGTCATGGGACTCAGCTGAGGACCCATCCAGGAACCTGCGTTCTTTCTCCCTCATTGCAAGGAGCTTGGACTTTGAAAAGGCAACTTGGCCTTAACTTGGAAACACTGGAGACTGAGGCTCACAGCCTGCCCTGCTAGTGGAAGGAGCACAGACTGCACCGAGGTACAATGTGGAGGACTCCGTCGTAAGCTGCCCTCCATCTCCAGTGGGAGGCAGTCCAAGGGCATGGCCAGTTTGGGGTGCCTCAAACGACTCAGCATTGACCACATGTTGGAAAACACAGTGCAGTTAAGCTCTATAGGGATTATTATGAATAGGGTTAGTAAAGAGGGTACTGAGATTTTAGGTGTGTGTTATTTCTTTAAATCTTGCCTTAATCTATATCATTTAATAAGTGAACATTTTTTAGGCTAATCTTAGTAATCAGTGATTAATATTTAATGTTAGATGTTATTTTTTAACATAGTTTATTTTTATGAAAATATATTTTTCAAAAAGCACAATGTATTGTGTCTTGACTATATTTGTCTTGGCCTTTAAAATTCTAAGACACTTCAAATTTACATGTGCTATTCATAGAAAGTTTATGTGCATATCACATCCAAATGCTTTGCATGGAATATGTGCTTAAAAATAGTATTAGCTGCTTAGCTAATAAGCACACAGTGGTATGTCCAGAGATTCTAGTTAAAAT